>JADDMT010000081.1:0-133236 GCA_021401465.1 Teratosphaeria epicoccoides | reverse complement strand
TCAATTCAATCCTCTCTTGCTTAGAGGAGAGTCAGTTACAAGGTCAACTGCCATTGTCGATATTCTTCACAGCTCCCGAGTCTAACACCTAGTCACCTTCCTGCCATCGGCACCTACCCTTATGACAAGACTCTAGATGACCCGCCTAGGCGGATCTATTAGGACATGGCCTCTGCAGACTAGTAGTAGGATAAACAGAAAGAGCTTAGAATAGACAGAGCGACAATTGTGCCACTAATTCTTGCTAGTGACAAGACACAGGTTACTAATCATCAAGGTGACCTAATCGCATGGCTAGTGTACTTGATAATTAGCAACCTGCCTAGATCGGTTCGTAACTCTAACTATCGACTAGGCAGCGTGCTCCTAGTGATGCTACTAGTAGTTAAAGGCAGGAAAGGAAGCATTAGGGACGAGCTATACTATCGCTACATGAAGACAATGTTCGACCCTATTGCTAAGCTCGCTATAGGCGAGGGCCTCGACATTTGTGTGCGGATAGCGAGACATAGCGATGTTTCCTAAATATCGCAGTATACGCGAGCGACTACTAAGAACAGGTAATAATCACAGGCGTGAAGAACAACCGCCATTACACGATATGTATAATTAATCTAGAAAAACGCGAAGACCTCGAAGCAGTTACGCTATAGCGGATACATAAGGACACGTAAATACAAATCATGCTCTAGCGAGTAGCGAAGAAGGACTAGGGTAGCCACGTACACGACCTACCAAACTTCGCATTTAGGCACCCTAGCCTAAATATCTACAAGACACTAATAGTAGACGTGCTCTACTAACTCTTTAAGGGCGTATTAATGTACGTCATGGATTAGACGCAAGATTTGCTTAAGAGTCGACTACCTCTGTCTTCGAAGCAAGCTAGAGTAGTACTCCTACAAGCCGAGGGCTAGCATAAAGTAGCAAGAAAGAGTAACAAAGGCAAGACTATTATAGATTATTAACTAGATGTTATTATCGACTATCGCTTCGCGGCGGTACCTGCATTTAGGAACCTCTAGGTATTTAGCTAGATGTCTGTAGTAAGCTAATAGACAGGCTAGAAGCAGAAGAGTATGCTACGACAGTTGCTCCTAGTCTTAGTACTACTATTAGAAGAGGCTAAGGCACATAGCGCTATCTAGTTCTTGCGGGCGATAGTAGACTTCTCTTAGTTAGCGTAATATCCTTTACATGATAGCAAAACGCTCTAGTTTATAGTCCTTGCCCTATTCTGATGCAACTAGTATAAAGAAGAGTTTAGGGAGTACCGTATAAGCAAAGGAGAGCTAAGAAAGAAGAAAGCGCAGACAGAGCGAGTAGAGGAGCCTAAGATAGTAGACAATGTGTGTAAACTATAAGGGCACTTCAATTTTCCTAAGTTTCATGCCCTTACATACTATGTAGACATGATATAGCTCTTCGGCAACGCGCTAGACCTCGATACAAGCTACTTCGAACACAAGCATGTCGAATACGTTAAGAAGCTATTCAAATTAACTAACAAGAAGAACGGATAGGGGGACTAAATTATGGAGTACTTCTAGCGAAAGATTACTATGCTTACATTCTTTGATACTAGCCTAACGTTCTAGCAGCAGACTAAGGCCGAACGTCGAGAGGCTTAGGAGCGCGAAGTACCTTAACTGACAGAGTAGAAGGATGTCGAAGCCTTCCTTAGCTAGCGAAGGCTAAGATCTAGCTAATCGTTACTAGGTAGAGACATATAGAGGACAGTTAGTAATGTAGTAGCACACATAGGGCTAGAGGTAGGGCCTTACTTCTGTCATGCTACTATAGTGTTTGTCAGAGAATACTAGGCGTCGTCTAATATAACATCGACGTCGAATATAATGCGTCTTAATCCTAACAGGATCGAGAGAAGACCGGATTAGGTCGACGATTTAGATGTATCTTTCTATGCTAGTATACAGTGCTAGAAGATACATCATAAGGATCCTGACGATCTATCTGCAACTAAGCTAGACGTCATTAGATGTACCCCGAACTAGCAAGGAATCTAGGACAATCGCTATAACAACTAGCTCTAGGTCTAGGAGTACGAAGTGCCGCTAGTTGCGGACGAGACTACTAGCGTTAATAGACAAATCGACCTAGTCGTTGCCTTCGAGGGCTAGCTGCCTGCTCGCCTGTTATATGTCGTAAATTTCTAAGACAAGAAATTACGCGTCATAGTAGATAGCTATAATATAGATGTATATGCTATATGATATGAAAATATCTCGTAGTGTGACAGAGTAATCCGACCTTTTAGTAGGTACAAGACAGCGCTGCTTTCTGCTTATCGCAGAGGTAGCACTAAGGGTGCTTATAACCCCTGACGCTCCTTAATTAGGGAAAGCATGTCTAAGCCTAACCCCGTAGGGGTACCGTAGGGTCAGCGACGTAGGGGCGTCCTATGTCGACAACTAATCCTACTTAGACGACATACAAGCTAACGTATGTACGAAGGACCCCCTTACTATATGTAGCAGGGTTACTGCATACTAAGGGCAGGCATTAGAACCTATGCGGTTCTAATAGCCCCCTAGTATCAACCGTATCACTGCCCCTCCTCCTATGAGGATGTCCCTAGCCTTACTAAGTAATGCACGCGGAACGTATAGGGTACAGGATATAGTACACTTACACTGCGCAAGAGTAAATAGGTAGATAGCCTATGTAACATGTGTTATGCGCATACCTTAACACCTTCGTAGCGAGTACAGGGCAGAGGCTACTAACTCGGGCGGGTTTTAATCTGTCACATGTTAGGTAGCCTTGTAACACCTTCGCTTTACATGCGGATCGAGATATCAGGAAACCGCGAGTACGTACTTCGGTTAATCCTTGAAATTATAGGGCGAGCATACGCGCCGGCCTTGCTAAGTAGCTTAGCCGTCCCTATTTAGTCGTGACTGTGAAGAACATGTCGCAGAACCTTAGGGTAGTAGGAAAGTACGCGGACGCTCTGCGCGCGCCGCTCGAAACGGCAGGAGCGCGCTCCTAGCGCGGGCCTCGCTACATTTCCATGCTAGTAGGCTAGCACGAGTGTAGTCGGCGCACATGCGTAACAGCCGCGTTATCCGTTATTGCATTATTCGGTCCCCTTGTAAGTTAACTAAAGGCAGGTACTCTGCGCATGTAGTTCGAGTTACTAGCTTAACGGTTGCGGTAGGTAACAGGGGGGCTGTTAGAGGGTATAAAAACCTCGTCGCTTCCTAAACTTTCCTGTTCTAAGACACTAACATTAACCTCCGCTCCTACTTCGCTTAGCTTGCGCCTCGCCATGTCTGCGGGTCTATACTAGAGCTTCTTCTTCTTCAATCAATTAATTAAGATCAATTAACCTGTCTTAGCTACAATGGCTTATATGCTACAGACTAAGTTCGACGCTACTTACTCTGCCCGCAATTGTCGCTCATGTCGACAATGCCTCGACAACCTTAGTAGCTAAGCTACACACATCTCTCCTCCGCGTGTTAGTAAGGCGTCCCCTACCCGCGAGGTATGCGTGACTTGTACTAACTAAAGCGTAGCCGAGATCTACGTCAGCGGATTTGATAAGGGCAGTATCTACCGTAATTATGTTAACTATAATGGCAAGCATCAAAAATGCTAAGACCTCCCTAAAGAGGTGTATAGCGAGTACAACTAGCTCTGCTGTAACATCGATGACTTCTAGAGTACGCGTAACGAGGGGATTGCCGAAGGCACTCCGACTATGAACAGGCTATAGGCTAAGT
Source organism: Teratosphaeria epicoccoides (assembly GCA_021401465.1). NCBI lineage: Eukaryota > Fungi > Ascomycota > Dothideomycetes > Mycosphaerellales > Teratosphaeriaceae > Teratosphaeria > Teratosphaeria epicoccoides. Next base: position 129,487 of record JADDMT010000081.1, on the reverse strand, counting down.
ACTACGAGGCACTCGCCTACCTGCTTAGCGCCCTCTCGTGCTTCACCGCGACTACTAACTGTTCTCATGGCAGTGTTCGCTTCGACTCTCTACTAACAGGCGAAAACGTTTGTCTAGGTCTGATCGCAGAGTTAGTCTAGAAGATCTTGAAGGTGCTAACTGTTAGGGTCGAGACCTTCGCTTTAGTACGCATATAGTACAGGTACCCTCTAAGTATAAATGCTAACTTTCTCCGCTAGGCTAACGTTAGCGTCAAGAAATATCCGACTAGCTGTCAGCGTTAGCAACTCGGGGCCCTTGCCTCTATTAACGATGACTTTAAGACGCGGATAATCCGCAAGAAGGTTATCAAGCAATTTACTGCTCCTGCCGCTAAGGCTACGCCCTAGCGCCGTACTAAGAGACAGCCTGCCTCTAAGCCGGTCCTAAGGACTAAGCCGTAAGTTACTTACTCGAATCCTGTCGCGTACGTACAGCTAACACATTGTAGCGCTGCCGCCTACGCCGCCTCGACGCTACTGTCTAAGAAGAAGAAGAGGGCTAGGGCCGAAATTGAGGTTAGCGACGAGGAAGCTAAACCTTCCCTGCTTGCGACCCGCACTACGTCTGTCAAGACGCTAAGGCACAAGCCTCTAGGCTAGATCTTTGAGGATGAGGAGGATGACGACGTCTAGGATACCTTCGGTCCTAACGTGATCCCTTCGCGCTGTAGTGTCACCGCACTAGTTACGCCTAAGGGAGACACCAAGTCTAATGATGTAGTCGACACTTGTGTCAAGAAGCGCAAGATGATCTCGAGGGCCGAGCGCGACAGCTGCAAGCGCGCTCGAGTCTCTTCGCCTTCTAATGCTAAGGATGAGGTAGTTGTCGCGACTAGGCGCGGTAAGGATGTCGCTAGTTCTCTGGCTACTATAGGCTCTGAAGACGAGCTCCCTCGCAACCTACTAAAGAAGAAGATACCGGCCTCTCTTCGTAGCGTTACTACCCCCGTTACTCATGGTCGCTTCAGGGTGTTTAGTAGACCCCGTGTAGGTAGGTAGTCCCTAGCGGACCGTAACAAGAAAGACTCTCCTACTTCGGGTTTAGTTAGGAAGCCCCTAACTAGTAGTCGCTAAGCATTAGCTACGAAGCTAATCCGAGCATGTCTCTTGTTCTTCTTAGGTTTATTCTAGGTGTGCCTTTAGGCATCAATGATGTATGAGTAGGGCGTTTGCTTCTTGTTGTCACTTCGCGCGTTATGCGCTACATACACGTGTTAAGAATTCTGCTCTAGAACCCTTATCTTCCTACGAATCGACCTTCTTAAGCCCTGCTTACGCCTCCTCCGCTCTTCGAATTCACGGATAGCTTCTAGGGCGTTCTTGCAGTCTTCGGCTAGAACCTATTATATGTACTTAGGTAGGTATCCTTTCTACTTCACTAGATAGTACGTTGCGCCCTTACGCCGCATACTGTCCTTAATACCCTCGACTTCCTACTCTTCGTTCTCTTCTGCTACTAGCATTAGGTCCGCGGGCTCTTTACCCTCGCGATGTACCTATAGTTCGAGTAGAGATATATAGAAGACGTCGTGCACACGATACGACGATAGTAACAATAGCCGGTACGCCTGCGAGCCTATCGCGTCGCGTATCCGGAAGGGTCTGACGAACCTTGGCGTCATCTTCTTGCTTAGAAGTTTCAGCTTGAGATTCTTTGTCGACAGTAACACCTTCGTACTAACTGCGTACTACATTAGTTTAGCACAGGCGTTATTATGTTTAATCTAGGATTCTGAGGCCTTTTTCTAGTGTTCTATTAGCACCGAATGTACCTCGCGCATACGCCGCGCTAATTCCGCGGCGGCTAGCACCCTCTCCTTAGAAGACTCGTCCTGAGGCGGTTCTAGGTGTATTTCCGGATTAAAGCCATAAAGAATCTAATATGGCGACATGCGCATAGTAGCATGCACGCTATTATTAACTGCAAATTCCGCCATAGGAATTGTGTTAGCCTAGGCATCCTAGTTCTTAGCGTAGTAGCACTAAAGGTACTACTCAAGAGTCTAGTTCATACGTTTAGTCTGACTATTAGTCTGTAGATAGAATGCTGTACTTAGGCGGTACTTAACACGCGCCTTAAACACAAATTCTTGCTAGTATTTACTAGTAAAGACAGAACCTCGATCTAATAGGATACTTCGGGGGACACTAAAGCGCTATATAACTTCGTCGCAAAGTAGTCGCGTAAGCTTGCTACTTGTGCACTTTTTCGTACATAGGATGAAGACATTCATCTTCGAGTATTAGTCGACTACTACAAGGACAGTATCAACTACATTGCCTTTCTACTTTGCTAGCAGCAGATTAGTAATAAAATCTATAGTCAAGTCTTGCCATAGTCTCTCTAGTAGTAGGAGCGCCTAAGCATCGCTATAGGGGCAATAGCGCCGAGATTTGCTAATCTGGCATGTCTAGCAGGATTTGACATAGTCAGAGACATCCTGTTCTAGCGTAGGCTACTAGTATTTGCGTCCGAGAAGTGTGTTCGTCTTCTCTGCGCTAAAATGGCCCGCGAGTTTATCGTCATGATGAATACAGAGGAGCTACAAACAGAGTGTGTAGTTAGCAGGTACGTAGAGCCTATTGTTAAAGTACTACAAGTCGCCTGACTTAGTCTAGTACTTCAGGCTACCTATAGTGTCCTAGAGGGCTACACCCTTATTAATTTACTCTAGTTCTTACTCTTGTAACCGCTAAATAAATCTCGAGACTTCTTTAAAGGGTTCTTTAGACATCGCATGCTTACCGCATGTAAGCTAGTTAACTACCGCATAGATCGAGCTAGACACGGTCGCTACAACTGCTAGATAGGAGGGTTCGTTACTAGCGGAGGCCATGAGGCCCCATTAGACCCGCAGTCGACCTACAAGAGGAGCTAACGACAGATCCCTGCCCTAAACTACAAGCTTCGTTTGCAGCGTAGGGAGAAGCTGTCAGTTACCCTCCTCCCTAGTGTCGTAGTCTAGTTGTCGCGAAGGACTGTCGGCCAGATTCGTCTTTCTAGAACGATGCTAGATAACAAAGTCAAAGCTAGCGAGGAAAGTCGCCTACCTTGCTTGCCGACTACTTAGCTGCTTTATGCCTATGAAGCTACGAAGGTTGTTATAGTTAGTAAATACCTTAATAGGGTACGCTACGCCTTCGAGGTAGTGTTAGTACTCCTTGAAGCTGTTAACAATAGCTAAAAGCTCTTAATCGTAATTCTCATAGTTAAGCTTAGCGCCCTACATGTTCTGCGACTAGAAGGTAATCAGGTACTATTGCGTACTACCTTCGTGCGACTAGAGCTGCGATATAATTGCGGCTATTGCGAATTTTGAAGCATTAGTCTCTATCCAGATCTTCGTAGCGGGGTCAAAGTGCTAAAGTATAGGCGTAGTTTAAAAAGCTGCTTTAAGTTTAGAGAAGGCCTTGCTCTAAGCCTCCTCCTAAGGCACTTTCCCTAGCTTTTTTCCTCGAACCGCGCCCTTTGCGAGGGCCGTATGAGGAGCCACGATCTTCGAGTAAGATCGTATGAATCTGCGATAGAAGTTAGTAAATCCTAGGAACACCTGCACTTCTTAGAGAGTAGTTAGCTATAGCTACTCCGCGATTACGGACACCCTTTAGTCATCTATGATGACTCCTTCCATAGAGACGATGTATCCGAGAAACTTAATCCTATCCATTAGGAATGAGCACTTCTTTAGGTTCGCGTACAGAGCAAACTTGCGGAGCCGTTCGAGTACTATCCTTAGATGCCGAATATGCTCCTCCTCATTAGAGTAGACTAGTATATCGTCTAAATATACTACGTAGCAGGTGTTAACGAGGCCGGCTAGGGCCCGGTTAATATACGCTTTAAACGTTGCTAGTGCGTTAGTCAAGCTAAACAGCATCACTATATACTCAAATTGTCTATACTACGTTTAGAATGTAGTCTTCTACTTGTCGCCCTTTCGGATCAGTATCCGATAGTAGGCGTCCTTCAAGTCGATAGACAAGAAGATGGCGGCGCAACTAAGGCGGTCAAGCGTCTCGCTAATAAGTAGTAGGGGGCAGCGGTTCTTCTAGGTTACCGCGTTAAGGCCCCTATAGTTAACGCATAGGCGGAGTGTGTTGTCCTTCTTCAGGACGAACATAACTAGCGCTCTAGCCTCGCTGTCGCTTCGTCGGATCCATGCGTTCCTTTGCGCCTTGTAGAGGTAGTCTCGAAGTGTTTCGAGCTGCGATTCCGACATAGGGTACAGAGGTCGATGCGGAGGATTATAACCCTCCTTAAGGTTAATCGCATGTTCTAGGTCTAGGGCCTAGGCATAGGCTGTAGCCTCTGCGTCGAAAATATCGGCGTATTCCTCTAACTTAGGCAGAAGGGTAACGTCCTCCTTGACGTTCTATATGTAGACCGCATACATACATTAGACCTTCTTCATGTCCTTATAGAAGCTGTGTACGTCACGTATCTGTACTACAGGAACTTCGCCTATAGAGCCGTAGAACTAGTTGTTAGTAGCTCTATTAACAATGACTCCCTGCTTGTAGCGCTAAGGGCGGCCAAGTAGGAGCTCCTTATTAGGAACGTCTTTAGTGTAGAAGACTTCGTTAGTCTCGCGTACTTCTCCCGAAGAGTCCGCGAGTTAGAGGCGCACGTTGTACGCGCCTTAAGCCGCTACGCCTTCGCCCTAAAAGGACTTCATGGTAGGTAGCAGGGCTCCTAGGATCGGCTTCAAATCGAGCCGTAAGATTACCCTCTAGGGTATCACGTTAACCTCCGCAAGGTCATCTAACATACAGTCTACTAGCTTAAGCGAGCTATTAACTTAGACCGTACCGGATAGGCGCCAGGCAGGCCACGAGTCTACACTATTAGTAACAGACAGCTTAGATACCCGCGGTAGCTATTTAGTTGTCTTAGGCTTGTCCTTCTTTCGCCTCCCCTCTAGGGAGGTTTCAGACACCTTGCTTACCTTCTTCCTATCACTTCGTTTAGGACAGCGAGCCGCCTAGTAGTCCCTCGCTCTACAGATGTAGCAGCTACTCGGAGGCTTCTCGCTACTGTCTTTTAGCTTAGAGGGCTTACTCCTCCAGAATGAACTACCGCGTTAGACGTGGCCCCTAGGGCGCTTGTAATAGCGGCCCTTTAGTAGGTCCTCGGGACTTAGATGCTTATTGTCCTTACTGCCCGATTTTCTATTTCGCTTCAAGGTAATTTCCATACGTGTCGCAAGGGACACAAGGTCTTGCCGAGTTGTCGGAAGTTCATGAAAAGTCATGATCATGTTCTGAAGATTGTCATCAAGTTTGACAAGCAAGTGCCGCACGCGTTACGTCTCGGTATAGGGTAGCATCTGTCTCTCGAGCGTAGCGAGATAGGTAGCGAAGCTAGAGGTTGTTTGTCCCTTCCCCTGCTTAGCTCTCTCGTACTCGACAGACATAGTAAGGGCGCGATTCCCCGGATCCTCGACCTAGTCGACACAGAACTAGCGAAAGTCTACCTACATATACGTTCTGTCGTAGACCCGTATAAGGTCATACCGCTCATGCTAATTATTACGGGGTTCCTTATCCTCTTCGAGCCACATTACACTAAAGGCAACTTGTTCGCCCTCTATGGAATATCCGCATAGGTTAAGCACGAAAACTGCCTTACACGCCTGCAAGAAAGTTCGAGCCTCCTTTAAGGTGTCTCCCTTAAATGGCTTCAGGTTACGTGCGTTACGACTGCCTCCTAGTTAGCCTACTATAGCCCTAAATTCAGGCACTAGGTTCGCGGGCACATGCGGAGGGTCTACGCCTCCTACTAAGTTGTCTTCGCGGGTCCCTAGCGTGAAATCTCGCTAGATTTCTTCGTCCGCTAGTTTATTAGTACTACTCATAGCGACGTCTTCGTCGTCCTCGCCGTTGTCGCTACTAGGAGCAGAACGGCTCTAGCTTTAGTTCGCAAGGCAGTTCGCGACCTAATTGACAATCATGGCTACAAGGGCTAGGTCGATAGTCAGGGTTAGCTGCGGTCCCTGTACAGGGGGTCTATTGCCTTGTCTGCCGCGTAGTTAGCCTCTAGCGGAACCGTCGCTCGATGTAGTGTCGCTCGCAGGGGGTACTTCTACGGGCTAGTTACTTAGGCTAGCTTCGCTATTACGGGCGCTCGGGATGGCGCTCGCTACGCGTTAGTTGCAAGTTCGTGGTACTCTAGACATATCGTAGTATTCTCTGCTAGACTGCAAAGCAGGGGGGAGAAAGCAGAACTAATATAGATGTATATGCTATATGATATGAAAATATCTCGTAGTATGACAGAGTAATCCGACCTTTTAGTAGGTACAAGACAGCGCTACTTTCTGCTTATCGCAGAGGTAGCGCTAAGGGTGCTTATAACCCCTGACGCTCCTTAATTAGGGAAAGCATGTCTGAGCCTAACCCCGTAGGGGTACCGTAGGGTTAGCGACGTATGGGCGTCCTATGTCGACAACTGATCCTACTTTGACGACATACGAGCTAACGTATGTACGAAGGACCCCCTTGCCATATGTGGCAGGGTCACTACATGCTAAGGACGGGCATTAGAACCTATGCGGTTCTAATAGCCCCCTAGTATCAACCGTATCAGGCTACAACTACATAATACTAGCACATAATAAACGTCTAACCTATATAGGTATGTTCGTAGACCTATTCTGGCCGAAAGATCCGGCTAGAAGAGTAGACGATGTTTATAGCATGACAGTAATCATAGCGATACGTTCTAGCCTATAGGAAGGTACTCTACAAGGTCGCCGTATCTACAGGCTTACTAGTGTCTACTATAGTATCTACGTTATGCTAACAGACGAATATATTACCTCTAGCTAATATGACATGTACATTAACAACACTGCCGACTTTGAGACCTATAACTTCATATATAATGCGGACTAGGAGGAACAAGAGTCTAGGGTAGCAACTAAATATAAGCTGCATCGCCTGAATACAGCTAAGGAGCGCGATGTTACGGCTACTAGTAAGGAAGGGCCGCTATCGCTTAAGCGTGGCGTCGCTAGTAGCTCTACTTAGGACTAATCGAGGAGAAACAAACGCAAACGATCATGACATGCGCAACGAATACTATACTAGTAAGCTTGATAAAGGTAGCACGCTACAAGGAGGGCTCCTAGCATGCAGTTCTTCTAGCTAGCGCTAGTAGACTTGACGACTTGGCTACTTAGCTAACCTATGCCGTAGTTGAACATAATGCTAATCAGGGTAGGCGATATAATGACTCCTTTGTAGATCTTGTTACGAAGCTTGGCTAGGAGCTAGAAACATAACTAGTTAGCATATGTATGTATGATTAGTCAGAATCGCGGCTACTAACCTTGAGAAAGGGAAACTCGTGTTTAGCAATGACGGCTACGAGCTTCTTTTTGACAGCAGGCATGTCGCTAAGAGGTAGATACTTAGTAAGTTCTCAAGAAAGTCATGAATTACCGCCTACTACAGCTAGAAGCAGGTCTTCTACCTACATGCATAACTACTTATTAGTCATGCCGCAGGATTGGCAGTTAGTGCTACTAGCCGAAAGTCTCTTATCGCATGCACATCTCTCTGCTAGCTAGTGTCTAGGCAGCTAGCTAGCTTATCTACCTTGCATATTTACTACCCTTTCTGTAGAGCCTTCGCTACCTGTCGTTCTAGCGCACATCTCTCTGTGCGCGACAATTCCTGTTTAACTTGATTAAGACATATCGTAACTATGGGCTTAATAAGGAGAGTGTATAAGAGCTCGACCTAGAAACCCCTCTGCCTAGGAGTAGTACTACCGATCTTGCTATTAAGCTATTCACGCTACGCCATGTCGACTTTAACCTCTAACGCCGCGGTTAGATGGCTGACACGGGTTCTTGCTCGCTCGACGAATAAGCCATAGAGAGCAGTTAACGAATCCGTCGGGTAGTAGGTCAGAAAGTCTGCGTAGAGGGACACCTTACTTACTATACTAGGCTTAGCGAAGAAAGCAAGCATAGATCTCCGCGCCCTCGCTAATTCGTCCTAGCTAGCGATCATGGTGTACTGCGTGATTAGACAGTCAAAGCTAGGACTTAGTAGGGCAGGGTACTAAACATTCTGAATACGCGATAGCAATAAGGCCTAGTCTCTTATAGTGTACTCTCGATAGGCCATAGAAGTAGCCTCGCTTAGTTAGTACAAGAGTAGCTGCTAGCTAGGAGCAGGCTCCTTCTAATCTAAGATCAGCTAGCCATTGTTACTAACTAGCTCGCGTAGCTAGCGGATTAGCCCTAAATAGACCCGTGGCTCGAACATCTCTAGCACGCCCTTTGCAAATACTATCTAAAAGCCGTTAGGGCATCTAGCAGCCTGCTTGATGCTAGCTATAGGGGTGCGACCGAGCCTCGCCTAGATGAAGCGCTACAAGTCCACGCTTCCCTAGTAGTCCCGCATAGTACTAAAGATTAGTTAGTAACAGTATTGCCTCTAAGGCTAAGCTACAACACATACTACTAGCTCTTATCTAGCATCTTAGCACAGAAGTCCAGGAAGTATACACTATCTAGCGCAGCTAGCTTTGCACTCGCTAGGAGCCTAATCAGGCTACTACTGCATGCGACGTCGAGTACCTTGTGCCTAGCTCGATACTCTACCTAAGGGGCGTAGTTAACGAGATCCTCGTAGGCATCGAAGTCCGGATATGCCTTCTGTAGCGCGACGGCGGCTTCTAATGCCTAGACGGTATCGCGGACATAGTCGGCCGCGAACTCGGCATGCTTAGAACCTACACTAATCGCTAGCTCTAGGTCTAGGGTTAGATTCGTCGACATAGTAGGTTTGGATTCTACTAGCGCGTTAGTTTATAGTCTCGTCATACAAGCATATAATGCTTACATGCTATAGTGTTGTTAGTATGCTAGTATCTGTATAGATGCTAGAGAAGAAGCCGAGTACTAGATGAGGTAGTTGTTTAAAAGAAAGAAGTTTAGAGTACTAAGCTTCTTTTATATTTTAGTAGCTGTAGGTCATGTGCTCTACATAGTCGCTAACCGCACATATTACATTGTCACATCATTAGCTTCTGCCTGAAAAATGACCAGAAATAGAAGGCACATGACGCTGCTACCTGAAAAATGGCTAGAAACAGGAGGCACGTAACGCTGTCACAAATTCGGTTAAATATCACACACTACTACCTAGGCACATGACTAAATGAAGAAGGCACGATATCAGGCAATTCTGCCTCGAAAGGCAGTAAAAAATGATCCTCGTGGTTACGACCTACGGACCTTATCTACTACTATACGGAGGCATTAGGAATAGTAGCAACCGCGACATAGTTACACTGACACTAGCTTGACAGTAGCATGTGCACTTAGCAGACATAGCTACATAGGATAGATGTCGCTATGTTTGCTGCTTCTTTGTTAAGAGCGATAACTACCTACATGTAGCACATAGCGGCATGTAGCAGCTACCTGATCTAGACGGCAGTTACGAGGGCCTCATGTACGCTAGCTAGGCGGCAGCACGTGCACTTAGCAGCAAGAGATATCTATATCTACTACTGCTCTTCTACTTTAACTCTTTACTAATTACATTAACTAACTTCGAAGACTTGCCTAATACACATAAGTAGTAGCAACATTAATCAACCCTCTATCTTACTATTCGAGACAATGGCTAGCATAGTCGCTTAATGCGCTAATTGTGGCATCGACAGCCTGCTCAAGATGTGCCCATGTTAGGTAGTAGCCTACTATAGCAAGAATTGCTAGATAATCGACTAGCACGACAACTATAAGGACAGCTACGCTAGGCAGCTAACCTAGAATAGGAATAAGTATGTAGTCAACCCTGAGATATGACGACTAGTCACTAACTTCATGTTTACTAGACGCGTCAAAATCCTGCCGTTCAAGAAGATCTTGAAAGGGGAGGACATAGCGAGTCGCGCGACAAGGGAGCGGGCTGATAGTGTACTGCCCCTAATTACGAACAAGGTGTTCGGAGTGCTACTTACTAGACCGCTAGGTGCACATAAGCTTTTCTTTAGCAGGCTAATCGTCGTCAGTTACAATGGGACCCCTAATACCCCTTAGATGAGTTTTAGGGGGGTCTATGTGTTTAGGAGCAAAAGGAATAAGAAGGTCGTCTTCATTGTAATGAAGACAGAAGACGCTAATTAGTCAGGCTAAAAGAAGGTCAATGTCGAGTACAAGACAGAAGACTAGTATACCTAGGCATTCTACTAAGGCCTATAGAATACATACAACATAGAGCCATTGTATGACGAGTTCTCTCCACAGTTTAGACAGCGTCTATAGGGCGAGTTCGGCGACGTCGTCGCAGGAGCCCGTAACAACTTAGCTACTTTGAATAGCACAATAAACAAGCCGTTTATCGTCTAGTACTACGTGTAGAGGAACGAGATACGCTAACAAGTGCATATGTGCATCTTGACACACGTTTCTAAGGCTATAGTAGGCTAGCGAGCAGGCGGGCGTAGAGACATAGTAGTGTTCTAAACAGGGGTCTAGCCGTGTTTCCTGAAGTCTAGCGAGCTAGCGGAGATAGTGTTACTTATAGTTTACTTGTTTCTTAGCTCCTGTAAGACTAGCATGCTAGTAAGAGCTATAGTCCCTGCTGATTTAATACGGCAATAGCAGGTAGATGTGATTCGATAGTAGCATATTTTAGTCGTAGTAGCTGCTTAGCTACTACTAACATAGCAGGCAGGTATGTATGTATTTACCGGAATTCAGATAACATTAATGCGGACCTCTACAGTTTCGTGTACTCTAAGCAGTTCGTACTCTACATGACTATTATAGCTGCTCGGCTACCTCGACTTTAGTTTCTAGCAGTCAAGAAGTATAAGGGAATGTTAGAGAGCATAGAGGTCGAAGACAAGATTGTCGAATAGGTTGCGGACTAGATGCGCCTCTAAGCGTATAAGGAAAGGCATAGGAGGATGTAGACAACTTACAAACTATAGCTGTTAACTGTAGAAGGCTTCGGAGACTGCCTATAGCGCAGAGATGGCGGCATAGTAGCTAGTACAGTAAATGAGCTATGTAAGGGGGTAGTCTAAAGACAAGTTTCATTCTAACTACTACATATCGCTAACACTTAGTAGTAATGCCTGTCGCCGGATTGCACAGCTAGGAGTAGGGCTAAGTAGACGTACATGTCAGAGGAGCGTACAAGTGTAGGTAAGTAGCGATCGAGTAGAAAGCTGTTAAATAAGCACGCCTACGAGTAGGCATGAGTAGGAAGGCTAACGAGCCCGTGAATCGAGTAGCTAGGAGTAGGGCCAAGTAGGCCGAGCTAGTAAGATACTACTAGTATACTACTAGCACCTACTTAGCTAACTTAGCTCTACTCGGTCTACTCTTCGTACTTCGTACTACTTAGGGGTTAGGTTTTCAAGACGTATACATCTATATTAGTTCTGCTTTCTCCCCCCTGCTTTGCAGTCTAGTAAAGAATACTACGATATGTCTAGAGTACTACGAACTCGCAACTAACGCGTAGCGAGCGCCATCCTAAGCGCCCGCGATAGCGAAGCTAGCCTAAGTAACTAGCCCGCAGAAGTACCCGCTACGAGTGACACTACATTAAGCGACAGTTCCGCTAGAGGCTAATTACGTAGTAGACAAGGCAATAGACCCCCCGCATAGGGACCGCAGCTAACCCCGACTATCGACCTAGCCCTTGTAGCTATAATTGTCGATTAGGTCGCAAACTGCCTTGCGAACTAGAGCTAGAGCCGCACCGCTTCTAGTAGCGACAATAGCAAGGACGACGAAGACGTCGCTATAAGCAGTACTAATAAACTAGCGGACGAAGAAATCTAGCGAGATTTCACGCTAGGGACCCGTAAAGACAACTTACTAGCAGGCGTAGACCCTCCGCGTGTACCCGCGAGTCTAGTGCCTAAATTCGGGGCCATAGTAGGCTAACTAGGAGGTAGTCGTAACGCACGCAACCCGAAGCCGTTTAAGGGAGACACCTTAAAGGAGGCTCGAACTTTCTTGCAGGCATGTGAGGCAGTTTTCGTGCTTAACCTACGCGGATATTCTATGGAGGGCAAACGAGTCGCCTTTAGTGTAATGTAGCTCGAAGAGGATAAGGAACCTCGCAACAATTAGCATGAGTAGTATGACCTTATGCGGGTCTACGACAGAACGTATACATAGGCGGACTTTCGCTAGTTCTATGTCGACTAGGTTAAGGATCTAGGGAATCGCGCCCTTACTATGTCTGTCGAGTACGAGAAGGCTAAGCAGGGGAAGGGACAAACAACCTCTAGCTTCGCTACCTACCTTGCTACACTTAAGAGACAGATGCTACCCTATACTAAGACGTAACGTGTATAGCATTTACTCGTCAAACTTGATGACAATCTTCAGAACATAATCATGACTTTTCATGAAATTCCGACAACTCGGCAAGACCTCGTGTCCCTTACGACATGTATAGAGATTACCTTAAAGCGAAATGGAAAATCGGGCGGCAAGGACAATAAGCGTCTAAGCCCTAAGGACCTACTAAAGGGCCGCTATTACAAGCGCCCTAGGGGTCACGCCTAACGCGGTAGTTCATTTAGGAGGAGCAAGCCCTCTAAGCTAAAAGATAGTAGCGAGAAGCCTCCGAGTAGCTGCTACATCTGTAGAGCGAGGGACTACTAGGCGGCTTGCTATCCTAAACGAAGTGATAGGAAAAAGGTAAGCAAGGTGTCTAGAACCTCCCTAGAGGGGAGGCGAAAGAAGGACAAGCCTAAGACAGCCGAATGGCTGCCGCGGGTATCTAAGCTGTCCATTACCGATAGTGTAGACTCGTGGCCTGCCTAGCGCCTATCTAGTGCAGTCTAAGTTAATGGCTTGCTTGAGCTAGTAGACTGTATGTTAGACGACCTTGCGGAGGTTAACGTAATACCCTAGAGGGTAATCGTACAGCTTAGTTTGAAGCTGATCCTAGGAGCCCTGCTGCCTACTATGAAGTCCTTTTAGGGCGAAGGCGTAGCGGCTTAAGGCGCGTACAACATACGCCTCTAACTCGCGGACTCCTCGGGAGAAGTGCGCAAGACTAGCGAAGTCTTCTACGCTAAAGACGTTCCTAATAAGGAGCTCCTACTCGGCCGCCCTTAGCGCTACAAGCAGGGAGTCGTTGTTAATAGAGCTACTAGTAACTAGTTCTCTAGCTCTATAGGCGAAGTTCCTGCAGTGCAGATGCGTGACGCATGTATCTTCTACAAGGACATAAAGAAGGTCTAATGCGTGTATGCGGTCTACATACAGAACGTCAAGGAAGACGTTACCCTTCTACCTAAGTTAGAGGAATACGCCGATATTTTCGACGTAGAGGCTACGGCCTATACCTAGGCCCTAGACGCGGAACATGCGATTAACCTTAAGGAGGGTTATAATCCTCCGCATCGACCTCTGTACCCTATGTCGGAATTGCAGCTCGAAATACTTCGAGACTATCTCTACAAGGCGCAAAGGAACGCGTGGATCCGACGAAGCGACAGCGAGGCTAGAGCGTTAGTTATGTTCGTCCTGAAGAAAGACAACACACTCCGCCTATGCGTTAACTATAGGGGCCTTAACGCGGTAACCTAAAAGAACCGCTGCCCCCTACTACTTATTAGCAAGACGCTTGACCGCCTTAGCTACGTCGCCATCTTCTTGTCTATCGACTTGAAGGACGCCTATTACTAGATACTAATCCGAAAGGGCGACGAGTAGAACACTACATTCCGAACGTAGTATAGACACTTCGAGTATATAGTAATGCCATTTAGCTTAACTAACGTACTAGTAACGTTCTAAGCGTATATTAACTAGGCCCTAGCCAGCCTCGTTAACACCTGCTACGTAGTATATTTAGACAATATACTAGTCTACTCCGACTCGAAGGAAGAGTATATTTAGCACCTAAGGATAGTACTTAAACGGCTCCGCAAGTTCGCTCTGTACGCGAACCTAAAGAAGTGCTTATTCCTAACAGATAGGATTAAGTTTCTTGGATACATTGTCTCTACAGAAGGAGTCATCATAGATGACTAAAGGGTGTCTGTAGTTACAGAGTAGCCGCAGCTAACTACCCTCCGAGAAGTGCAGGTGTTCCTAGGGTTTACTAACTTCTACTGCAGATTCATATAGTCCTACTCGAAGATCGTGGCTCCTCTCACGGCCCTCGCGAAGGGCGCAATTCAAGGAAAAAAGCCAGGGATAGTGCCTTAGGAGGAGGCTTAGAGCAAGGCTTTCTCTGAACTTAATGCAGCTTTCTAAACTACACCTATACTTCGGCACTTTAACCCTGCTACGAAGATCCGAATAGAGACTAATGCTTCAAAATTCGCAATAGCCGCAATTATATCGCAGCTCTAGTCGCACAAAGGTAGTACGTAATAGTACCTGATTGCCTTCTAGTCGCGGAAGATGCAGGGCGCTAAGCTTAACTACGAGACTCATGACTAAGAGCTTTTAGCTATTGTTAACAGCTTCAAGGAGTACTAACACTACCTCGAAGGCGCAGCGCACCCTATTAAGGTACTTACTAACCATAACAACCTTCGCGGCTTCATGGGAGTAAAGCAGCTAAGTAGTTAACAAGCAAGGTAGGCGACTGCCCTCGCTAGCTTTAACTTTGTTATCTAGCATCGTTCTAGAAAGACGAATCTAGCTAACAGTCCTTCGCGACGACTAGACTACGACACTAGGGAGTAGGGTAACCGACAGCTTCTCCCTACGCTGCAAACGAAGCTTGTAGTTTAGGGCGGCAATCTGTCGTTAGCTCCTCTTGTAGGTCGACTATAGGTCTAATAGGGCCTCACGGCCTCCGCTAGTAACAAACCCTCCTATCTAGCAGTTATAGCGACCGCGTCTAGCTCGATCCGTGCGGTAGTTAACTAGCTTACATGTAGTAAGCATACAATGTCTAAAGAACCCTTTCAAGAAGTCTCGAGACTTATTTAGCAGTTACAAGAGCGAGAACTAGAGTTAATCAATGAGGGTGTAGCTCTCTAGGACACTATAGGCGGTCTGAACTACTAGATCAAGTCAGGCGACTTGTAGTACTTTGACAATAGGCTCTATGTACCCGCTAACTACGCGCTCTGTTCGCAGCTCCTCTGTATTTATCATGACAATGAACTCGCAGGCCATTTTAGCGCAGAGAAGACAATCGCACTTCTCGGACGCAAATACTAGTAGCTAACGCTAGAACAGGATGTCTCTAACTATGTTAAATCCTGCTAGACGTGCTAGGTTAGCAAATCTTGGCGCTATTGCCCCTATAGTAATGCTTAGGCACTCCTACTACTAGAGAGACTATAGTAAGACTTGACTATAGATTTTATCACTGATTTACTAACAGTAAAGTAAAGAGGCGATATAGTTAATGCTGTCCTTATAGTAGTCGACTAATACTCTAAGATAAATGTCTTTATCCTATGTACGAAAAGGTGCATAAGCAGCGAGCTTGCGCGACTACTTCGCAATGAAGTCATACAGCGCTTTAGTGTCCCCTAAAGTATCCTATCAGATCGAGGTTCTGTCTTTACTAGTAAATACTAGCAACAATTTGTGTTTAAGGCGCGTGTTAAGTACCGCCTAAGTATAGCATTCTATCTACAGACTAATAGTCAGACTAAACTTATGAACTAGACTCTTAAGTAGTACCTTCGGTGCTACTACGCTAAGAACTAGGATGCCTAGGCCGACGCAATTCCTATAGCGGAATTTGCAGTTAATAATAGCATGCATGCTACTATACGTATGTCGCCATTTTAGATTCTTTATGGCTTTAATCTAGAAATACACCTAGAACCGCCTCGGGACGAGTCTTCTAAGGAGAGGGTGCTAGCTGCCGCAGAATTAGCGCGGCGTATGCGCGAGGTACATTCGGTGCTAATAGAACACTAGAAAAAGGCCTCAGAATCCTAGATTAAACATAATAACGCCTTTGCTAAACCGATGTAGTACGTAGTTAGTACGAAGGTGTTACTGTCGACGAAGAATCTCAAGCTAAAGCTTCTAAGCAAGAAGATAACGCCAAGGTTCGTCGGACCCTTCTAGATACGCGACACGATAGGCTCGCAGGCGTACTAGTTATCGTTACTATCGTTATATTGTGTGTATAACGTCTTCTACGTATCTCTACTTAAACTATAGGTATAGCGTAAGGGCAAAGAGCCTGCAGACCTGATGCTAGTAGCAGAAGAGAACGAAGAAAAGGAAGTCAAGGGTATTAAGGACAGTATGCGGCGTAAAGGCGCAACGTACTATCTAGTAAAGTAGAAAGGATACCTACCTAAGTACATATAATAGGTTCTAGCTAAAGACTATAAAAATGCTCTAGAAGCTATTCGCGAGTTCGAAGAGCGGAGGAGGCATAAGCAGGGCTTAAGAAGGTCGATTTGTAGGAAGATAAGAGTTTTAGAGCAGAATTCTTAACATGTGTATATAGTGCATAACGCGCGAAGTGACAACGAGAAGCAAACGCCCTACTTATACATCATTAATACCTAAAGGCATACCTAGAATAAACCTAAGAAGAACAAGAGACATGCTCGGATTAGCTTCGTAGCTAATGCTTAGCGACTACTAGTTAGGGGCTTCCTGACCGAACCTGAAGCAGGAGAGTCTTTCTTGTTACGGTCCGCTAGGGACTGCCTACTCGCACGGGGTCTACTAAACACCCCGAAGCGACTATAAGTAACAGGAGTAGTAACGCCATAAAGAGAGGCTAGCATCTTCTTCTTTAGTAGGTTGCGAGGGAGCTTGTCTTTAGAGCCTATAGTAGCTAGAGAGCTAGCGACACCCTTACCGCGCCTAGTCGCGACGACTACCTTATCCTTAGCATTAGAAGGCGAAGAGAGTCGAGCGCGCTTGCGGCTGTCGCGCTCGGCCCTCGAGATCATCTTGCGCTTCTTGACACAAGTGTCGACTACATTATTAGACTCGGTGTCCTCCTTAGGCGTAACTAGTATAGTAACACTATAGCGCGAAGGGATCATGTTAGGACCGAAGGTATCCTAGATGTCGTTATCCTCCTTATCCTTAAAGATCCGGCCTAGAGGCTTATGCCTTAGCGTCTTGACAGATGTAGTGCAGATTGCAAGCGGGGAAGGTTCGGCTTCCTTGTCGCTAACCTTAATCTCGGCCCTGGCCTTCTTCTTCTTCTTGGATAGTAGCGTCGAGGCGGCGTAGGTAGCGGCGCTATAATGTGTTAGCTGTATGTACGCGACAGGATTCGAGTAAGTAACTTATGGCTTAGTCCTTAGGACTGGCTTAGAGGCAGGCTGTCTCTCGGTATGGCGCTAGGGCGTAGCCTTAGCAGTAGGAACAGTGAATTGCTTGATAACCTTTTTGCGGATTATCTGTGTCTTAAAGTCATTGTCAATAGAGGCAAGGGCCCTAAGTTGCTAACGCTAACAGCTAGTTAGATACTTCTTGACGCTAACGTTAGCCTAGCGGAGAAAGTTAGCATTTATACTTAGAGGGTACCTGCACTATATGCGTACTATGGCGAAGGTCTTAACCCTAACGGTTAGTACCTTCAAGATCTTCTAGACTAAGTCTGCGATTAGACCTAGACAAACGTTTTCGCCTCTTAGTAGAGAGTCAAAGCGAACACCGCTATAAGAACAGTTAGCAGTCGTAGTAAAGCACGAGAGGGCGCCAAGCAGGTAGGTAAGTACCTCGCGGTACTTAGCCTATAGCCTGTTTATAGTCAGAGTGCCTTTAGTAATCCCCTTATCACGCGTACTCTAGAAGTCATCAATGTTACGGCAGAGCTAGTTGTACTTGCTATACACCTCTTGAGGGAGGTCTTAGCATTTTTGATGCTTGCCATTATAGTTAACATAATTGCGGTAGACACTACCCTTATTAAATCTGCTGACGTAGATCTCGGCTAGGCTTCGGTTAGTATAAGTCATGCATACCTCGCGGGTAGGGGACGCCTTACTAACACGCGGAGGAGAGATAGGTGCAGCTTAGCTACTAAGGTTATCGAGGCATTGTCGACACAAGCGACAATCGCGGGCCGAGCGAGTAGCATCGAACTTAGTCTGTAGCACATAAGCCATTATAGCTAAGACGGGTTAATTGATCTTGATTAATTGATTAAAGAAGAAGAAGCTCTAGTATAGACCTGCAGACAAGGCAAGGCGCAAGCTAAGCGAAATAGGAGTAGAGGTCAATATTAGTGTCTTAGAACAGGAAGTTTAGGAAAGCGACGAGGTTTTTATACTCTCTGATAGCCCCCCTGTTACCTACCGCAACCGTTAAGCTAGTGACTTAAACTACATGCGCAGAGTACCTGCCTTTAGTTAACTTACAAGGGGACCGAATAATGTAATAACGGATAACGCGGCTGTTACGCATGTGCGCTAACTGCACTCGTACTAGCCTACTAGCATGAAAATGTGGCGAGGCCCGCGCTAGGAGCGCGCTCCTGCTATTTCAAGTAGCGCGCGTAGAGCGTCCGCGTACTTTCCTACTACCCTAAGGTTTTGCGACACGTTCTTTACAGTCACGACTAAATAGGGATAGCCAAGCTACTTAGCGAAGCTAGCGCGCACGCTCGCCCTATAATTTCAAGGATTAACTTAAGCACATACTCGCGGTTTCCTAATATCTCGATCTACATGTAAAGCGAAGGTGTTACAAAGCCGCCTAACATGTAACAGATTAAAACCCGCCTAAGTTAGCAGCCTCTGCCCCGTACTCGCTACGAAGGTGTTAAGGTATACGCATGACACATATTACGTAGGCTATCTACCTATTTACTCTTGCGCGGTATAAGCGTGCTATATCCCGTACCCTATACGTTCCGCGTGTACTACTTAGTAAGGCTAGGGACATCCTCATAGGAGGAGGGGCAGTGATACGGTTAATACTAGGGGGCTATTAGAGCCGCATAGGTTCTAATGCCTGCCCTTAGTATGTAGTGACCCCTGCTACACATAGCAAGGGGGTCCTTCGTACATACGTTAGCTTGTATGTCGTCTAAGTAGGATTAGTAGTCGACATAGGACGCCCCTACGTCGCTGACCCTACGGTACCCCTGCGGGGTTAGGCTCGGACATGCTTTCCCTAATTAAGGAGTGTTAGGGGTTATAAGCACCCTTAGCGCTACCTCTGTAATAAGCAGAAAGCAGCGCTGTCTTCTACCTATTAAAAGGTCAGATTACTCTGTTACACTACGAGATATTTTCATATCATATAGCATATACATCTATATTAGTTTAAAACACTAAAGGTGAAGTTCTGCTTAGCGCTAGTCCTTTCTTAATAGAACCTAGAGCTGCCGACCTTTTTAGAGACTAACTGTAGTAGGTCTGCGTTAGGGGCGGCTCTCCTACAAGAAAGTAACAGGGTCTGTAGACTAGTCGGTTTCTTTTTACAGAAGCTTAACAAAGTAGAGATTAACTACGACATCTATGACAAGGAAATGTTAGCCGTAGTATCTAGCCTTTACGGTAGTACGAGACCTTCGCGTAATTCTAGTTCTCTATAGTGTACTGCCTAGGCTCTAAGGTAGTAGTGCTAGACGCGCTATCAAGACGAGAACAGGACATACTAGGAGTAGCAGATAAGGAATTGCGGCTTAAGAGGTTCTTAGATCTAGAGGTCGTGAAAAATTAGCTAGAGACTACAGACAAGAGTAGTAACAGCGTACTAATTTCCTTAACCTACATAACACCTACCGCTATAGTCGAGGACAAATCGGCACCCGTTAACTCCGCGCCTTCTAACACGGACTCTACCGGGCCCTTCTAGGACCGCACCCTTAATGAGTTGTAGGCAGCTATAGTAGAGAAGGACGAGCTGTACTTGACAGTAGTCAGAGTAGTAAAGAGTAGTTCCTAGACGCTACTAGCTAGGGTGACGCTAAAATTGCAAGCTAGGGACTACAAGATCGACGAGAGGGGCTTCCTGCGGTACCGCGACAAGCTCTAGGTCCCTAGAGTAGTAACGAGTTAGTCTAGGAAGGACATCCTAGGCCCTAGTATACAGGCACCTAGGACAGGATGCCACGACAATGATCCTAGGGCGCGACTTCTACTATCCCTTGCTATCTAAGCATGTCCGGCGATTCCTGAGAAACTGCGACTACTGCGGTCGTAACAAGGTATAGAGAGAATACAAGCACAGACTACTAAAGCTACTACTAGTTCCTAACAGATTCTTCTAGGAAATCTCGATGGATTTCATGACAGACCTGCCTGAGTCTAAGGGATGTTAGTACCTATAGGTTATTAAGGACCGCTTATGTAAGTCCGTAGTGTTACAGGTAACGCCTAGCATAAAAGCAGAGGAGTACGCGGAGAAGTTTATAGACTGCTAGGCCTAGTACTACAGAATGCTAGCGGCTATCATGAGCGACTAGGGTACTGACTAGACTAGCACCTTTTAGAGGACCTTCTGCAAAAGAATGGGGGTGTCCTAGTACTTAAGCTCTACATACTACCTACAAACAGACAGAGGCCCTAAACGCCTAAACTAGGAGGTATAGGTATACCTGCGGAACTTCATTAATCATGAGTAATCCGACTAGAAATAGTAGCTCCCTATGGCACAGCTGGCGCTAAACAGGAGGTACTACTCAGGGATTAGCATAAGCCCCTTCTTTGCTACCTATAGCTACAAAGTATAGGGCCCTATGCCTTTAGCTAAGGACGCCGAAGAGCCTAGCCTGTTAAAGGCTACTAAGAGGGCAAAGGCGTTTGTAGAGAAGATCTAGAGCATAACAGGAATCTGCTAGGCTACTATAGCGGCTTCTATGTAGGAACAAGAGGAGTCCGCTAATAAATGTTAGAACCCTGCCCTAATTTACAAAGTTAGTAATAAAGTCTAGCTAGATCTACGCAACTATACTACAGAGAGACCGAAGAAAAGCTTAGACGTAAAGCACGCGAAGTACAGGGTAGCTAAGGTAATGTTACTAGTCTCTATCTGTCTAACTAGCCTCCTAAGTAATATATACCTAGTATTCTATACTAACCTGCTAAGACTAGCAGGCAAGGACCCTATGCCTAGGCAGAAGAACGACGACTAACAGCCGGACCCCGTGCTGTTCGACTCGCATGAGGAATAGTTAGTAGAGAAGATACTTTGCGCGAGGAACAGGAGGAGGGGAAAAGGGCGTAAGGTCCTAGTGAAATAGTCAGGGTACTACGACCCTACGTGGGAACCCTTAGAAAACCTGATAGACACTATGGTAATAGACTACTTTGAACAGACTTAGGGGAGCGCGGAGAGCGCAGACAGACCTAGAGAGAGGTAGGACAAGGGGAAGAAAGAAAGGAGGCGCAGATCTTAGAAAGAGGAGCCTAGTGTTTTGAACAAGGAGTACAGGTGCTTTGAGAAGGGCATAGTCAGAAAAAAAAGGGGGTTTTGACATTAGGTAACTACATGTACAACAAAGAAAAAAAAAAAAACCTCTACCTTCCTAGCGGCGGGAACCTGCGCTAAGAACAGGGACCCTAGCAACAATCACGCGGGATTGTCACTAGGAACCCCGCTAGCGGGGCTAGCCCCCTCGCTGTCTAAGGGATCCTCGCCAGACCCCCCGGACCTATCACCTAGGCTACTATTAGCCTCCCTAGCCTTTTAGCTAGGGCCCTAAGCAGCGGCGCCAGGCTTAGCCTGACAAGGGCTCTCTTACTTACTAGCAACGTTCTCCTGCTGCCTACCTAGGGCGAGCGCTAGTAGAACGCCCCTAGACCTTTTAAGTGTTAGCATGCAGAAACCTATAGAGTATAGGATAAACTTACAGGAGGCCCTACTAGGCGACCGCGGCGGCGACGGTCCCTGTGACCTCCTAGGCTAGGACGCTACACAAGAGTTAGCAGAGTAATAATGAGGGGGACTAGTAAGAAATACCCGGACAGCAGGCCTGCCGACTACAAAGGCCCTAATGCCTTCTAGGCCTTAAGGACCTTTGACAGGTTGCTGTAGGCAGCGGCGCTATTACTATGTTAGCCATGCAAAGATAACTAGGATTTAGGTCATACCTGTTAGCGTCCTAAGAGTGTGTCTAGGAGGCGTAGGACACGTAGGCAAGAGAGAGGCTAGCTAGGTTAGCAGGACGTTTTGCCTAGACACTAAGTAGAACGTATAGGGCCTTGTAGTTTAGGCGCTTCCTAGCGTATCTCCTGTAGGCGCGGGCGCAGGTAGACTAGATAAGTTAGCGTAGGCCGAGCGGAATAGCAAGGAGCCTAAGACGCACTAATTATAGGACGTAATCTACATCCTAGAGGGCGTAGTCGACGTAGCAGATAGTAGGCGCCATCTGACACCTGTTAGTATTACCCGAAATCTAAGAAGAGAGGTTTAGAGAAGCAGGGGAAAGGGGGGCTTACTATGTAAGTAAGCATGTAAGAAAAAGGAAGCAAGAGTAGTATTAACGGCGACTTTTTATATAGCGACAGACGCGCTAGCATAGGCCTAGGAGCGTACCCTTAATAGCTCGGACTACGGCAATAGAAGTAACATGAAGTAAAGTAAAGTAAAGTAGATTTAGCTAAGGAGTAGAGTTTAGGGACTATGTAAGAATAGCTAGCGACTAGCCTCTATGCGCTAGAGTAATAATACGGTTAATACTAGGGGGCTATTAGAACCGCATAGGTTCTAATGCCCACCCTTAGCATGCAATGACCCTGCTACACATGGCAAGGGAGTCCTTCGTACATACGTTAGCTTGTATGTTGTCTAAGTAGGATTAGTAGTCGACATAGGACGCCCCTATGTCGCTGACCCTATAGCACCCCTGCAGGGTTAGGCTCGGACATGCTTTCCCTAATTAAGGAGCGTCGGAGGTTATAAGCACCCTTAACGCTACCTCTGCAATAAGCAGAAAGCAGCGCTGTCTTGTACCTACTAAAAGGTCAGATTACTCTGTTACACTACAAGATATTTCTATATTATATAGCATATACATCTATATTAAGTACAGCTAGAAAGAAAGTAGGTTTTAAATCGCAAAATTAAAGAGAAGTAGTTTTCGAGCGAAGTAGAGTTACGACGCTATACGAGAAGTGCTAGGGGCCTAGTCTTTCAAGCTAGAGAGGTACTAGTAGGGGGGGATTTGCTCGTAATACTACTACTCTCTAGGCGGCTCTGTCTAAATGATATAGATATATATGCTATATGATATGAAAATATCTCGCAGTGTGAAAGAGTAATCTGACCTTTTAATTAGTACAAGATAGCGCTACTTTCTGCTTATTACAGAGGTAGCGCTAAGGGTACTTATAACCCCTAATGCCCCTTAATTAGGGAAAGCATGTCTGAGCCTAACCCCGTAGAGGTACCGTAGGGTTAGCGACGTAGGGGCATCCTAGGTCGACTATTAATCCTACTCGGACGACATACAAGCTAACGTATGTACGAAGGACCCCCTTACTATATGTAGTAGGGTTACTACATGCTAAGGGTAGACATTAGAAGCCATGCGGCTCTAATGGCCTCCTAGTATTAACCGTATCACTGCCCCTCCTCCTATGAGGATGTCCCTAGCCTTACTAAGTAATACGCGCGGAACATATAGGGTATAAGATGTAGCATGCTTATACCGCGTAAGAGTGAATAGGTAGATAGCCTACGTAACATGTGTTATGCGTATACCTTAACACCTTCGTAGCGAGTACAGGGCGGAGGCTGCTAACTTAGCAGGTTTTAATCTGTCACATGTTAGGTAGCTTTATAACACCTTTGCTTTACATACAGATTAAGATATTAAGAAACTACAAGTACGTACTTTAGTTAATCTTTGAAATTATAGGGCGAGCATGCGCGCTAGCCTCGCTAAGTAGCTTGGCCGTCCCTATTTAGTCATGACCATGAAGAATGT
This sequence comes from Teratosphaeria epicoccoides, assembly GCA_021401465.1. Lineage (NCBI taxonomy): Eukaryota > Fungi > Ascomycota > Dothideomycetes > Mycosphaerellales > Teratosphaeriaceae > Teratosphaeria > Teratosphaeria epicoccoides. Next base: position 105,611 of record JADDMT010000081.1, on the reverse strand, counting down.
GTCGCAGAACCTCAGGGTAGTAGAAATGTGCGCGGACACTCTACGTGTAGATGCTCTACGCGCGGACACTCTACGCGTACTACTCGAAAAAGTAGGAGCGCGCTCCTAGCGCGGGTCTCGCTACATTGTCATGCTAGTAGACTAGCACGAGTATAGTTAGCGTACATACGTAACAGACGCGTTATCTGTTCTTGCATTATTCGGTCCCCTTATAAGTTAACTAAAGGCAGGTACTCTGCGCATGTAGTTTAAGTTACTAGCTTAACAGTTGCGGTAGGTAACAGGGGGGCTGTCAGAGAGTATAAAAACCTCGTCGCTTTCCTAAACTTCCTGTTCTAAAACACTAACATTAACCTCCGCTTCTACTACGCTTAGCCTGAGCCTTGCCGTGTCTACAGGTCTAAACTAGAGCTTCTTCTTCTTCAATCAATTAATTAAGATCAATAAACTTATCTTAGTAATAATGGCTTATATGCTACAGACTAAGTTCGACGCTACTTACTCTGCCTGCGATTGTCACTTGTGTTAATAATGCCTTGACAACCTTAGCAGCCAAGCTGCACACATCTGTTATAAGGGTAGGTGCTAATAGCAGGAAAGGGATCAGGTGTTAGACTTGCAGAGCTGTAAAGAATATCGACAATAGCAGTTAACCTTGTAACTAACTCTCCTCTAAGCAAGAGAGGATTAAATTGAGATTAAGCACGAAGCTCCTAACTGCCTGTCCTAGAGCTATCCCTATATACTAGAGAGACAGAGTAGCTCTGTTAGATCTGTCGACAGACCTAACAGATCTGTGTCTGTAGATCTATAGACTAACCCTATAGATCTGAGGGTCTGTCCTTACGTGACAGATCCCTTCTCCCCTATAGGCCTATAGATCTGTAGACTAACCCTATAGATCTAGGGATCTGTCCTCACATAACAGATCCTCTCTCCTATGACTATGCTATAACTCATAGCACTTAAGACACTCATGATCCTATGACTTATAGCTAAGACACTCATGATCCTATGACTTACAGTACTCCTGACACTCATGACACTATCCCCCTCTTAGCCTAGCTCGTCCCTAAGCTACCTTACTAGTACGGGGTTTCTCTTGTCATTTCCTTTATGCTGTGATGTCTTCTCTTTCTACATTACTGCCTTATGTCATCCTAGACACTAACGCCCCTTTAACGCAGAAACGTAAACGCCGCGCGAATCGAATCTATCGTTAGGGCTAGGACAGCATGAAGTCCTATACTTAGTGTCAAGAGTTAAAGCTCGTTTGTCAAGTGCACATTTCCTTAGGGAAATGTTCGTAGTGTCACTTTAGTAACTGTCGAAGTTATGACGCGAAGGTAACAAAGGTCGAATAGAAGAAGTTAGGTAATTAGCGGAAAAGACTAATTGCTGATCTCGATCATGCAAAAGTAGTCGTAGCCAAGGCTTCGCAGAAGATAATAGAGGCGCATACAAAGGAGATACGTCTCTAGAAACAGTGAGACGTAGTCGACCGTGAGGTCGGGGATAGTCGCGCTCTCGAGGAGCGTGAGATTAGGGAGGATAAGGCCGAAGAGCAGGCTCTTTTGCAGGCTAGGTTTCTTCTTGACCTAGATCCTTCGGCGGGTCTCGCTCTTAGTCCTACGACATAGAGCGTAATAGAAGGTTTCACTAATGCCTCATATTAGGGTTTCCTAGATGGCGTGATAGCCGAGCCGATCGACAACGTCCTATAGGAGTCTAGTCGTAGCTTATGATCTTTTTCCTAGGTTCGTTCTTCTCTCAAAACTTCGTATCTTTTGCTAACAGTTTCGTAGATGTTCTAGGGGTTCCTAGGCGTTCTCGGTACTCCTATATCCTTCCCATTTTACTAAGTACTCTTGCTGTCCGTCCTGCTAGCAAGTGTCGACGATCTTCTCGACAGTGTACTTAGGTTCTTCTACTTTAGGGTCGAGTAGTAAGGGTTCCGTTTGCAGTGTAGCGTCTAGCGCTACTTGTTCTAGCAGAGAGACATAGAACACAGGGTGTATTCTCATCTGCTTAGGTAGCTGTAACTTAAAATTAACCGGTCCTTTCTTAGCCTTAATCCTGAATAGTCCTAGTTTTATAGCGTCTAGTTTTTTACTCGGCTTGTCTAATTTGATGTGACGGCAGAGGAGATACACCTTGTCCCCCTCCTTTAGAATTAGTCCCTTAATTCTCTTACGATTTACGTACCGTACTATGTTCTGCTAATAGAACTGCAGGTCGAGTCGTGCTTCTGTTTGTAGTCAGCGTAGATGTTCTACTCGTCCGAGTGTAGCTAGGTTTACTAAGACGTCCGGAATGTCTTCTATAGCTAAGACGTCCGGAATGTCTTCTATAGCTAATCTATATGCCATCTAGAATGGCGAGAGTCCTGTCGACTCTACTAGCGTACTATTATACGCGAGCTGCGCTATTAGCAACAACTCTACCTAGTTGTTCTAGTCCCTATTCACATAGGATCGAAGATACTATTCTAACGTCTAGTTTAGACGTTCTGTCTGTCTATCTGTCTAAGGGTAGAAGGAAGTACTTAGTTAATGTTTGACCTAGAATTGTCTCATTAGGGCTCTCTACGTCTCGAAAACCAAGGCCCTAAGTAGACCGAGTAACTTGTATTACTCAGCTTACTTACCTACTCGTCTGACTTAGCCTGCTCGTATATACCCCCGAGAAACTCGGCCCCTCCTAAGCTACTCGTGTTGCAGACGCGAGTAGCTTACAGTGCAAGAGTGCTACTAGTAAGTAACTTACTGCTAGCAGTATACTAGCGGCAAGTAGCTCGGGCACGCAAGCCGAGCTACTCGAATCAAAACAATTTACATGTAATAGATGTTAAAGTCATGATTTTAGTTAATACTATACATCTCGTTGTTGTTGTACTATGCTCTTTTACTATTTACACTAGACCTAACATATAACGCGAATTAAGCAGATTTGCTAACACTAAACACATATACAGCTTAAACGTAGCTCTTACGACGCCTCTTGAATTCAAGCAAGCTGCTATATCTGACTTGCGCCTCACGCCCGAAGACCTTAATTAGTATAGCTAGTAACAAATGCATAGCTACGACACACTATCTACACATCCTGTATTAGCCCTTACATATGAATCTTCTACTCGCTCTTATCCTCTATTCCGTTCTACTATCTTACCTTCACTACTACCGACTTTCCTAGAGCGCCACTATTTCGCCCCTCCTGTAGCTTCTTAAAGGTCGCATCATTAAAGACCTTCTTACTATAGCCCTTAATCTGCTCTGACAAGGTTAAGTCCGTGAATGTAGTATGCTACTACAACTGACTATCCCTTAACTTAGAGTCGTTAAGCGCATCCTCTACCTTCTCTACAACGTTCGACTAGTTACTTATAAGATTATACTAATCGAGCAGAGCGCATGCTATGCTACATCATAATCGTTAGCTAATGTATACTACGTAGCTACTAAACTACTGCTAGTACCTCCTATTAATATCGAAGTGCTAGTAGTATGTTAGTAGCATAACGCTAGTATACTACTAGCACACTTACCTAGCATTTTTTGCCTCTGCCTCTAGCAAAGCTTGGCTCCTACTATCGCCTTAGTCTTTGTCCTTCGCGGTCGAGCTTCGTGTCCTATAGCTATCGTCAATCACTACGCTAATGCGTAGAGTCAATAATCGCATTTACTGTATGTTAGTAAGTCTTTGCGTTTCGCCTCTCGCTAGAGCCGCGCTAGCGTTTATCCGTTATTAGCACGGTTTAGTCGATACATGAGTCCTCTCGCCTATACCGCTTGTCTACACTAGTCACGATTAACCGCCTACTCCGTAGCTTAGGCCTCTTGCTACTTCCGCCTCGTTAGCGATAGCTAGCCCTCACGACGCGCTAAGGCTACTAACCTTTCATCTTGCGTGTGTCTAGGTCGGGGCTTATTGACTATAGTAGCTTTCATACTAGACAAGTACATGTTAGCAATCATGGCCGTGATATTAGACAAGAAACTAACCTCGTTGTCACGACACTGTTATGCAGGGTGTCCCGCGACAATAGCTCCTCTAGTCCCTGCATCGGCTAGTTGTTACTGTCATAATCGCTTGCCTTACTACCATGGTTACTAACATTTGCCCTTCCGCCGTTATGGCCCTCGCTCCCTCCGTTAGTGTCTACTTGAACATCCGCTACATGCTTGCGAACGCCTACTATTAATGACATTAAGGCCTGGCTTGATCGTCGTGTCGGGCTGATACTACGCTGACCTAACAATTGCGTACGACCTAGCAGAAGTTAGCATAGGCCCTCTCGACGATGTCTCCCCTGTACTATTCTCGCGTAGCGCCTTTCGCCTCCGCAAGTCCTCGTATTCCCTCTCTAAGCCTGTCATGCCGCGATCCTTCTTAATAGCTAGCGCCGCCTACACTAGTAGTACTGTCTTGCCTTCGTCCTCCCCCCCTAATATACGTGCCGTGATAGTCGCCATGATGACCTCCTGTCTGTTAGCATCGAGCTCTTCCTAATACTTCTTCTTCCCCTCGAAGATATCATCGATATCGACACTGCTAACCGGAACCTATCTCGTCTTACTAGCCTTTGTCTTAAACTCCGAAGGGCCATTTCTGATCTAGGCTAGTAGGTATGTAATAGTAGCATACACGCTGTTTAACATGAAAGCGTTTACCTCGCGTGACTCTAAAGGATTCCATGCTAGTTTCTAATTAAACTAGAAGAACGCCTTCTTCATATAAAAGATCACGAGCGGGCTTAGAAACCTCTAGTCCTGTGACATGTTAGCGCTTTCGACGACATCTAAGCCTTCTCTCCTTACCTCTTCTTCGTTCTCGCATTCGAATCTGCTTTCTATTAACATGTCCGTGGCCTAGTCCTTTAAACCCTACTCATCGTCTACCTTGCTAGACTATGCGAGTATAGCTTCTCTGACCCTATTCGTGCAGTTGTTACGACATTAACGCAACCTCTACCTTATCTACGCCCCTAACATTAGTACCTCCTCATAGGACCTACGTAGGTACTTATAGTATCTAAATCTAGGTCGTCTAGCCTCGAGCTAACTCGACCTTTTATCCCTAGCATATTACGCGCTATAAGCTACTAGTTAATTGCAATATGCTTATAACTCGGCTAGTAAGTAGGAGCTATAGGGTATAGCACAGAAATGCCCTTCCGCTCTTATGAAGCGTCTATCTACGAGAGTTCTTAGACTTTAACGAGCAAAGGCTCGATTAACTTGTCTCTATGCATAGGAGGGCTACTACGTATATCTTCGCTGCTAGAGTAGTCGTATCCTTAGTCGGAGTTTGTAGTCTAGCTACTGTTATAGCCTCGATAGCTACTTGACTAGCTCCCGGACTAACTTTAACTACTACTATTGCCCTAGCGGCTACGAGACTCGCTATTACGGTAGTTTTGACTGTTGCCGTCGCTCCTGTGATTAGTAGGTCGGCTATTATAATAGCCTCGACAGATGCTTAGCTGCTATGTCTTTACCCTGTCATTCTTAGGTTTGCTACTATCTTGTTGCGTGTCGCGAGACGATAACCGAAGCCTCTTGTATAGCCGATTCCGCCTTAGCGGTAAGGATAACCGCTTATGCGTCTAGTCTCTTCGTGACTAGTACGTCGTTATCTGTATGCATGTTAGCATAGCTGCCGTATATGGGTAGCTTCTTACATTAGTTGCCTTTGTATAGGCTTTAGGCACTGTAAAATCCTCATGCTCCTAGTTAGCTATCTCCTCGTTGCCGTTGTCTACACTATCGCCATCGTTACTTAGCAGGTCTTCTAAATCATTCGCTAGATTGTAATTCGAACCGCCGCTAGATGACGCGGAACGTGACCTCTATTATCTGTCTTTCTTTAAAGGCATAATCAAAGAAGGACGCGACTTAAAGGATTAGCAGAGAACAGAGCGCGGTATATCCTTCTTAGTCGTGTAGGTCTAGTAGCAGGTTAGTAAAGGATAATATCTATAGCATGTAAATATGCACATACTGCGAGTTACTGTCTAATGTAGCTACGTGGCGTCTATTAATGCAGAAGAAGGAGGGGACGCGATGTTTATAGTATCTTGCGACGCGCGAGTGTCATCTAAATTTAGCTACCCCTAAAATTGCGCTTCCCTATTAGCCGGCGGTACTTTTAGCTTGCTAGCAGTATGCTATTAAAATACCGCTAGTAGAACTAGCCTCGGTTAGCATTAATTCTTCAATGATAGCTAGTATAGGTACTACGGAACATCCGCGCTATATAGCACGTCCGCCTGTACGACATAGCCTAACAGATGTAGTTGCTCTGCAGTAGATCCTACGTATATAGTAGTGAGATTCGTTCTACATACAAGAGAATATCCTGTACGTATTGTTCTAAAGGCTTTCGAGCCGCGTTTAAACTATAATAGCCATACTACCTTTGTGTTAACCCTAGGTAATTGTTAACTTCTAGACTGTCTGCCGCTAATAGTTTGACGATATCTTGTATAGTAGATGCTAAAAACTGACCTCCCCTGCTTGTGTCTATAACGCCTCTGCTATCGCTAGGAATTTAAGTTACAATTCCCTGCTACTACTAAAGAAGGCGCTTGTTTCCTAGAACATGCGCTCCTTCGCTGCTATCGACCGTGTAATTCGGCCAAGTAGGCTAAGCTGCTCTATCCGTTCTTCTAACGCAGCGTACAAGCGTAGGTAATTGTTATGTCGAAGTGTAAGGCCTGCTTCGATCATGCCTATACTCTGCTATCGCGGCGCCTTAGGTTTGTGAATTATGCCGCGCTAGGTCTTAGAGGTTCTTGTCAAGGAAACACGCACACTCATCGTTCGGGCTATGCCTATATTATGTCTGTTTGAATTACAGATGTCAGGATTACTCGAAACACGCGTTGTTTATACTCGTTAGTCTCTTGGCTAACTTCAGATAAAAGATGCAGCAGACCCTTCTACGCTTTTCGCACCTTATCGCCATAGCTGTAGCTGTCGTATATGCGACGCCGCATTGTCCATCTTCTAGTCCGCTACGACACTATCTGTAGCAGGCATAATATAGACGCTAGGGTCCTAATAATTATGGCACTTAAGACATGCATATAGGAACAGGATACTCGAGCCTATGCGCGCAAGGTAACCGTTTCCTTGCCTAACATGTACTGACTTTAACTAGTATCTCTAGTAGGTAGTAGAGAACGGTTACATCCTAGACAGATTTAACAAGATAGCTAGGTTCATCGGGCTAGATTACAGGTCGAAAGATAAGGCTATGATTATAGGGGACTTCGTGACTACTAATCCTATCGTTAAAGGCTATTAAGACGACCCTTAGTTACTTATATCGACCGTGAACAAAATTGAGAGTAGCGTAACTCTTGCACCTGCTAACGCTATCACAATACTAGATGACAACTTAAAACAGTAGTCAACTAGGCAAGCCTGTAGCAGGGTTAGTCGCACTAGATTAATACAGTTAGCGCAATTAACAGAGGCAATGAGATTTTACTAGGTTACGCCATAGAGCTAATTTAGAGAGTAGACTATAAACTGTTAGCAGACTAGTAACGACTTCATTAATACTATGCGCAATGATCAGGGCGAGTAGAGAGGCATAGGATCGTACAGGCTACGCAGGCTAGCGTAAGATGACAGATTAACTAGGGTTTGACTGCAATCTTATGATAGAGTAATGCTAGTAGTCGTGCGCGAGTAGTATCGTTTCAGATAGCGACTACACAAGCACCTCATCTAATAGAGTATATGCATAACACTAATCATCTCGTCCGTTTACATGTACTCGACGACTACTAAATGCTAGTAGTATACTAGTAGTACGTCTACTACTACTATGTCAAGGTCTAACCCATAGATTACTACTACACGTTTTAAACCCTTATAATCGACAGACAACGACTGCTAGTAGTATACTAGCGGCACTCCTACTATGTCTACGCTACACATCTAAGCTACTAGTAATAGAGAGTATGACTCTATGCATATAAATACTATACACTTTAGATTTATATATGAAACTACTCGAAATTTGGGATTCCTAGCTAAAATAGCGCTCGTACTACCTGCGATCGACAGAATGAGTTAGCTAATATAACTGCCGCTAGTATACTCCCGGCACATCCATTTTCGTCTACTCTAGGCCCTCCTTTACTACTACACTCTAATAACACTCGATTCTTCTATTAACCTAAACACTAACCCTAACTACGCATAGCTAGCTAACAGGATAAACTGTCCGAGCAGCAATTAGCTACCCGCGCGGCACGCGCACCTTTCTAGGGGTCGGGTGTTTATAGTGATTAACGCGTCTATAAGCGCCGTAGCCTTTGTAACACACTACATCGACAATAGCTTCATAGCGCATACTATACTACATAGGCTATAGCAAGGCATTAAAAGGTCATAGTAGTTATGCCTAGCATGTTCCTACCTACATAGTAGCGAAGTTTTAGCACTTCATTAATCAGAGCACTATAGATCTTAGACCTGACGAGAAATACGCGTCAGATTTAAACATCTCCTTAGACTCGAACGACAGAGTCGAAACTTAATTAGCAGACAATTTCCTCGCCTATAAGGAGGGGGCATTAGTCGACGATACTACGGGAGTAGATAGGCAGTATGTTGCACACAAGGAACTAGTCATAGTCGTCGAGCCTGTGTTCAATAAGGCTTACATGTAAGAGAAAGAGATAGTAGCGACAGCTAGGGCAATCGACAATGACAGTAGTAACATCGACGCGCTTAGTCTCTACGACGACCTAGTAGCATTCACAAGAGACGCCACATCTCTAGATAGACGATATGGAGACACGAATAGCAGCTAAACAGGTAGGCTACATAGCGTCACGAGCGAGCATAGCTCGGCTTTAATCTATATGCGCGCTAGTAGGCTGTTATCTGCTAGGTACGAGTAACTATACAAGCAGACACCTTTCGGCGTAGGTAGTCTCACGGCGGGCAGGCTAATCAAAGTGTACGTTAAGCCGTAATCCTACCGAGTTAGTAATAACCTTGACTAGGTCTAACGAACAGACAGATAAGGAACTTAACGAATAGGGCTATGCCTTCTTCTAAAGTAATGTAGATGTAGCATTCGCATACTAGCTCTTACATGAAGGCATTTCGAGCAACGCTATCGATCGGTTATTCAAGAATCCCCGGCTGCAGAAGATCCACGAACTGCTTAGCTTTCGGTTAGGCATAGAGCTTAAGGACAAGATCCGAGAAGTAAGTGCCTACTAACTACTATTCATTACAAAGTAGAGTATTACAAACATCGAATTAGAATCTCTATAGTCGACCTCTAGTGTCAAGACAGTGCCTCTAAGGCACTAGAAAGTCGAAGACGTTATGCGCTTTCTTATAGGGCACAAGGGTTTCAGGAATGATCTCGTGTACGCGCCTTATCGCCTCGAGACTCTAGATGACCTGCCTAGGCGGATCTATTAGGACATAGCCTCTGTAGACTAGTAGTAGGACAAACAGAAAGAGCTTAGAATAGATAGAGCGACAATTATGCTACTAATTCTTGCTAGTGACAAGACATAGGTTACTAATCATTAAGGTAACCTGATCGCATAGCTAGTATACTTGACGATTAGCAACCTGCCTAGATCGGTTCGTAACTCTAACTATCGACTAGGTAGCGTGCTCCTAGCGATGCTACTAGTAGTCAAAGGCAGGAAAGGAAGCATTAGGGACGAGCTATACTATCGCTACATGAAGACAATGTTCGACCCTATTACTAAGCTCGCCGCGGGCAAGGGCCTCGACGTCTTATGTGCAGATAGCGAGACATAGCGATGTTTCCTAAATATCGCAGTATACGCGAGCGACTACTAAGAACAGGTAATAATCACAGGCGTGAAGAATAACCGCTACTACACGATATGTATAATCGATCCAGAAAAACGCGAAGACCTCGAAGCGGTTACGCTATAGCGGATACATAAGGACACGCAAATACAAATCATGCTCTAGCGAGCGGCGAAGAAGGACTAGGGTAGCCACGTATACGACCTACTAAACTTCGCATTTAGGTACCCTAGCCTAAATATCTACAAGACGCTAATAGTAGACATGCTCTACTAACTCTTCAAGGGCGTATTAATGTACGTCATAGATTAGACGCGAGATTTGCTTAAGAGTTAACTACCTCTGTCTTCGAAGCGAGCTAGAGCGGTACTCCTACAAGCTAAGGGCTAGCATAAAGTAGTAAGAAAGAGTAACAAAGGCAAGACTGTCATAGATCATTAACTAGATGTCATCATTAACCGTCGCTTCGCGGCGGTGCCTACATTTAGGAACCTCTAGGTATTTAGCCAAATGTCTGTAGTAAGCTAATAGACAGGCTAGGAGCAGAAGAGTGTGTTGCGATAGTTGCTCCTAGTCTTCGTGCTACTATTAGAAGAGGCTAAGGCACATGGCGCCATCTAGTTCTTGCGGGCGATAGTAGACTTCTCTTAGTTAGCATAATATCCTTTACATGATAGCGAAACGCTCCGGTTTATAGTCCTTACCCTATTCTGATGCAACTAGTATAAAGAAGAGTTCAGGGAGTACCGCATAAGCAAAGGAGAGCTAAGAAAGAAGAAAGCGCAAACGGAGCGAGTAGAGGAGCCTAAGATAGTAGACAATGTGTGTAAACCGTAAGGGCACTTCAATTTTCCTAAGTTTTATGCCCTTACATACTACGTAGACATGATACGGCTCTTCGGTAACACGCTAGACCTTGACACTAGCTACTTCGAACACAAGCATGTCGAATACGTTAAGAAGCTATTCAAATTAACTAACAAGAAGAACGGATAGGAGGACTAAATTATAGAGCACTTCTAGTAAAAGATTACTATGCTTACATTCTTTGATACTAGCCTAACGTTCTAGCAGCAGACTAAGGCTAAACGTCAAGAGGCTCAGGAGCGCGAAGTGCCTTAACTGACAGAGCAGAAGGATGTCGAAGCCTTCCTTGGCTAGCGAAGGCTAAGATCTAGCTAATCGTTACTAGGTAGAGACATATAGAGGACAGTTAGTCATGTAGTAGCACACATAGGGCTAGAGGTAGGGCCTTACTTCTGTCATGCTACTATAGTGTTTGTCAGAGAGTACTAGGCGTCGTCTAATACAACATGACGTCAAATATAATGCGTCTTAATCCTAACAGGATCGAGGGAAGATTAGATTAGGTCGACGATTTAGATGTATCTTTCTATGCTAGTATACAGTGCTAGAAGATACATCATAAGGATCCTAACGATCTATCTGCAACTAAGCCAGACGTCGTTAGATGTACCCCGAACTAGCAAGGAATCCAGGACAATCGCCATAACAACTAGCTCTAGGTCTAGGAGTACAAAGTGCCGCTAGTTACAGATAAGACTGCTAGCGTTAATAGACAAATCGACCTAGTCATCGCCTTCGAGGGCCGGCTGCCTGCTCGCCTGTTATATGTTGTAACCTTCTAAGACAAGAAATCGCGTGTCATAGTAGACAGCTACAACTACATAATACTAGCACATAATAAACGTCCGACCTACACAGATGTGTTTGTAGACCTATTCTAGCCGAAAGATCCGGCTAGAAGAGCAGACGATGTTCATAGCATGACAGTAATCATAGCGATGCGTTCTAGCCTACAGGAAGGTACTCTATAAGGTCGCCGCATCTACTAGCTTACTAGCGTCTACTATAGTATCTACATTATGCTAACAGACGAATATGACACCTCCGGCCAATGTAGCATGTACATTAACAACACTGCTGACTTTAAGACCTACAACTTCATATATAATGCGGACTAGGAGGAACAAGAGTCTAGGGTAGCAACTAAACACAAGCTACATCGCCTAAATATAGCTAAGGAGCGCAATATTGCGGCTACTAGTAAGGAAGGGCCGCTATCGCTTAAGCGTGGCGTCGCTAGCAGCTCTACTTAGGACTAATCGAGGAGAAACAAACGTAAACGATTATGACATGCGTAACGAATGCCATACTAGTAAGCTCGATGAAGGTAGCACGCTACAAAGAGGGCTCCTAGCACGTAGTTCTTCTAGCTAGCGCTAGTAGACTTGACGACTTAGCTACTTAGCTAACCTGTGCCGTAGTTGAACATGATGCTAATTAGGGTAGGCGACATGATAACTCCTTTATAGATCTTGTTACGAACCTCGGCTAGGAGCTAGAAACATAACTAGTTAGCATATGTATGTATGATTAGTCAGAATCGCGGCTACTAACCTTGAGAAAGGGAAACTCGTGTTTAGCGATGACGGCTGCGAGCTTCTTTTTGACAGCAGGCATGTCGCTAAGAGGTAGATGCTTAGTAAGTTCTCAAGAAAGTCATGAATTGCTACCTGCTACAGCTAGAAGCAGGTCTTCTACCTACGTGCATAACTACTTATTAGTCATGCCGCAGGATTGGCAGTTAGTGCTACTAGCCGAAAGTCTCTTATCGCATGCACATCTCTCTGCTAGCTAGCGTCTAGGCAACTAGCTAGCTTATCTACCTCGCATATTTACTACTCTTTCTACAGAGCCTTCGCTACCTATCGTTCTAGCGTACGTCTCTCTGTGCGCGACAATTCCTGTTTGACTTGATTAAGAGATATCGTAACCATAGGCTTAATGAGGAGAGTGTATAAGAGCTCGACCTAGAAACCCCTCTGCCTAGGAGCAGTACTACCGATCTTGCCATTAAGCTATTCACGCCGCGCTATGTCGACTTTAACCTCTAACGCCGCGGTTAGATGGCTGATACGGGTTCTTGCTCGCTTGACGAATAAGCCGTAGAGAGCAGTTAACTAATCTGTCAGGTAGTAGGTCAGAAAGTCTACGTAGAGGGACACCTTACTTACTATACTAGGCTTAGCGAAGAAAGCAAGCATAGATCTCCGCGCCCTCGCTAATTCGTCCTAGCTAGCGATCATAGTGTACTACGTGATTAGACAGTTAAAGCTAGGACTTAGTAGGGCGGGGTGCTAAACATTCTGAATGCCTGATAGTAACAAGGCTTAGTCTCTTATAGTGTACTCTTAATAGGCCATAGAAGTAGCCTCGCTTAGTCAGTGTAAGAGTAGCTGCTAGCTAGGAGCAGGCTCCTTCTAATCTAAGATCAGCTAGCCGTTGTTACTAACTAGCTCGCGTAGCTAGCGGATTAGCCCTAAATAGACCTATGGCTCGAACATCTCTAGCACGCCCTTTGCAAATACTATCTAAAAGCCGTCAGGGTATCTAGCAGCTTGCTTGATGCTAGCTATAGGGGTGCGACCGAGCCTCGCCTAGATAAAGCGCTACGAGTCCACGCTTCCCTAGTAGTCCCGCATAGTACTAAAGATTAGTTAGTAATAGTATTACCTCTAAGGCCTAGCTACAACACATACTACTAGCTCTTATCTATATCTGGCATAGCTAGCTTTGCACTCGCTAGGAGCCTAATCAGGCTACCGCCGCATGCGACGTCAAGCACCTTGTGCCTAGCTTGATACTCTACCTAAGGGGCGTAGTTAACAAGATCCTCGTAGGCATCGAAGTCCGGATATGCCTTCTGTAGCGCGACGGCGGCTTCTGATGCCTAGACAGTATTGCGGACATAGTCGGCCGCGAACTCGGCGTGCTCAGAACCTACACTAATTGCTAGCTCTAGGTCTAGGGTCAGATTCGTCAACATAGTAGGTTTAGATTCTACTAGCGCGTCAGTTTACAGTCTCGTTATATAAGCATATAATGCTTACATGCTATAGTGTTGTTAGTATGCTAGTATCTGTATAGATGCTAGAGAAGAAGCCGAGTACTAGATGAGGTAGTTGTTTAAAAGAAAGAAGTTTAGAGCACTAAGCTTCTTTTGTATTTTAGTAGCTGTAGGTCATGTGCTCTGCATGGTCGCTAACCGCACACGTTACATCGTTACATTATTAGCTTCTGCCTGAAAAATGACCAGAAATAGAAGGCACATGATGCTACTACCTAAAAAATGGCTAGAAACGGGAGGCACGCGACGCTGTCACAGATTCGGTTAAATATCACACACTGCTACCTAGGCACATGACTAAATGAAGAAGGCATGATATCAGGCAATTCTGCCTTAAAAGGCAGTAAAAAATGATCCTCGTGGTTATAACCTATAGACCTTATCTACTACTATACGGAGGCATTAGGAATAGTAGCAACCGCGACATAGTCATACTGACGCTAGCTCGACAGCAGCATGTGTACTCGGCAGACATAGCTACATGGGATAGATGTCGCCATGTTTGCTGCTTCTTTGTTACGAGCGATAACTACCTACATGTAGCACATAGCGGCACGTGCCAGCTAACTGATCTAGACGGCAGTTACGAGGGCCTCATATGCGCTAGCTAGGCAGTAGCACGTGCACTTAGTAGCAAGAGATATCTATATCTACTACTACTCTTCTACTTTAACTCTTTACCGATTACATTAACTAACTTCGAAGACTTGCCTAATACACATAAGTAGTAGCAACATCAATTAACCCTCTATCTTACTATTCGAGACAATGGCTAGCATAGTCGCTTAATGCGCTAACTGTGGCATTAACAGCCCGCTCAAGATGTGCCTATGTTAGGCAGTAGCCTACTACGGCAAGAATTGCTAGATAATTGACTAGCACGACAACTACAAGGACAGCTACGCTAGGCGGCTAACCCGGAATAGGAATAAGTATGCAGTTAACCCTGAGATATGACGACTAGTCACTAACTTCATGTTTACTAGACGCGTCAAAATCCTGCCGTTTAAGAAGATCTTTGAAGGGGAGGACATAGCGAGTCGCATGACAAGGGAGTAGGCTAACAGTATACTGCCCCTAATTACGAACAAGGTGTTTAGAGTGCTACTTACTAGACCGCTAGGTGCATATGAGCCTTTCTTTAGCGGGCTAATCGTCGTCAGTTACAATGGGACCCCTAACGCCCCTTAGATGAGTTTTAGGGGGGTCCGTGTGTTTAGGAGCAAAAGGAATAGGAAGGTCGTCTTTATTATGATAAAGACAGAAGACGCTAATTAGTCAGGCTAAAAGAAGGTTAATGTCAAGTACAAGACAGAAGACTAGTATATCTAGGCATTCTACTAAGGCCTGTAGAATACATACGACATAGAGCCATTATACGACGAGTTCTCTCTACAGTTTAGACAGCGTCTACAGGGCGAGTTCGGCGACGTCGTCGCAGGAGCCCGCAACAACTTGGCTACTTTAAATGGCATAATGAACAAGCTGTTCATTGTCTAGTACTACGTGCAGAGGAACGAGATGCGCTAATAAGTGCATATGTGCATCTCGACACATGTTTCTAAGGCTATAGTAGGCTAGCAAGCAGGCGGGCGTAGAGACATAGTAGTGTTCTAAACGGGGGTCTAGCCATGTTTCCTGAAGTCTAGCGAGCTAGCGGAGATAGTATTACTTATGGTTTACTTGTTTCTTAGCTCCTATGAGACTAGCATACTAGTAAGAGCTATAGTCCCTGCTAATTTGATATGGCAATAGCAGGTAGATGTGATTCGACAGTAGCATATTTTGGTCGTAGTAGCTACTTAGCTACTACTAACATAGCAGGCAGGTATGTATGTATTTACTGGAATTCAGATGACATTAATACGGACCTCTGCAGTTTCGTGTACTCTAAGCAGTTCGTACTCTACATGACTGTTGTAGCTACTCGGCTGCCTCGACTTCGGTTTCTAGCAGTCAAGAAGGATAAGGGAATGTTAGAGAGCGTAGAGGTCGAAGACAAGATCGTCGAATAGGTTGCGGACTAGATGCGCCTCTAAGCGTATAAGGAAAGGCATAGGAGGATGTAGACAACTTACAAACTATAGCTGTTAACTATAGAAGGCTTCGGAGACTGCCTATAGCGTAGAGATAGTAGCGTAGTAGCTAGTACGGTAAATGAGCTATGTAAGGGGGCAGTCTGAAGACAAGTTTCATTCTAACTACTACATATCGCTAACACTCGGTAGTGATGCCTGTCGCCGGATTGCACGGCTAGGAGTAGGGCTAAGTAGACGTACACGTTAGAGGAGCGTACGAGTGTAGGTAAGTAGCAATCGAGTAGAAAGCCGTTAAATAAGAATGCCTACGAGTAGGCATGAGTAGGAAGGCTAACGAGCCCGTGAATCGAGTAGCTAGGAGTAGGGCCGAGTAGACCGAGCTAGTAAGATACTGCTAGTATACTACTAGCACCTACTTAGCTAACTTAGCTCTACTCGGTCTACTCTTCATACTTCATACTACTTAGGGGTTAGGTTTTCGAGACGTAGAAGTTAGAGGTAAACACGGATCCTCGATCCGTTACTAGGTCCTATAGCATGCTATGTAGTGCTACTACCTATTTAATGAAGACATGCGCGATATCTTTAGTCTTGAAGTCTTTGCAGTAAGGGATAAACTTCCTAAACTTAGTGAATTAGTCGACTACTACTATGATCCTGTTGAAGAACTCCTTAGTCGTAGGTTCTCTCGACTACGGTAGTTTGACGATAAAGTCCATGGCGAGCGATTCCTATGGCCGTTAAGGTACCTTAAGTAGTCGTAGTAGCCTATACGGTTTATGACAGTTATGCTTACTTTGTTAGCAAGTTACACATTAACAGACGTAGTCCTTAATTGCCTTGCCTATCCTAGGGAAGTAATATTCTTATTAGAGAATTTGCTTCATTTTAGACACTCCCGGGTGTCCTGCCTAAGGTACGTTCTGTTAGAGGCATAGTAGCTCCGATCGTAAAGACGTTAGCATGTATACTAATCCTTAGAAAAGAAGGATTCCGTCTTCGTCTTCCTAATCCTCCTATCTATTCATGTCGTCGCAGACAGCGAGTACAGTTAGGTCGTGGACTAGCGCGTTCTTCAGGTCGTCCTGAAATTCACTAGTCTATGTGACTGTCATGGCTGCGAGTTACTATTTTCCTAGAGAACAGCGTGTTTGTCCTGCTTCACGCCCTTCATGTAGTTAGTCTAGCGGCTAAGTGCATCAGCGCGTGCGTTATCGGTCCGCTTGTAATACACGATCTTACACTTAAAACTAGAGAGTTCCTTACTCTACCGAACCTGTTGTCAGTTTAACTCTTTCGTCATTATGAAGTATTACAAGTTCTCATAGTTAGTGTAGACTGTGACCTAGTGTTTAGAACCTTCTAAGTAGACTCGCTAGGCCTTATAGGCGTCTACTATAGCTAGAAGTTCTTTGTTGTAGACGTCGTAACAGAGTTAAGGTCTAGACAATTTCCTCGAGTAGTAGGCGACTAGCTGTAGTCGTCTACTTGGTCCTAGTTGACTCAAGCATGCCCTGAGTGCTAGGTCAGAGGCATCTGTTTCGACTATGATAGGCTTATTAGGGTTAAACACAAGTAAGATCAGCTAATCTGTGAATTGTCGCTTAAGTTCCTTAAAGGCATTTCGTTAGGCGTCGTCCTACACGAATAGTGTATTCTTCGTCGTAAGAGTCGTAAGTAGTGCCGTAATCTTCGAATAGTTTGCCACAAATCTTCGGTAGAAGTTAGCGAATCTAAGGAAGGACTATACTTCCTTAACATTAGTCAGCGTAGGCTACTCTTTTACGACCTAGACTTTCTTAGTGTCTATCTTGATTCTATTCTATGCTACTATGTAGCTAAGGAATTATACTTCCTGCTTATAAAACTCGCTCTTCTGAGGCTTAACCTTTAACTAGTAATCCTGGAGTTTCTGAAGTACCTTACGTACATAAGTCCTATGCTCTTTAATCGTCTAGGAGTAGACGAGGATGTTGTCTAGGTATACAACTACAAAGACGTCGAGGTACTCTCGTAGCACGTTATTAATAAATGCCTGCTATGTAGCTAGGGCATTTGTCAACCTAAATGGCATGACTATGTACTCGTAGTGTCCGAACCTAGTTTAGAACGTAGTGTTCTATTCTTCGCCTTCCTTAATTCGAATTCGGTTATACACTCTAGGTATGTCGAACTTCGAGAACTACATTGCTCCTTGTAGGCAGTCCTGCAATTCTAAGAGCAAAGGAAGCGGATAACTATTCTTTATCGTGATGTCGTTTAATCTACAATAATCTACGTAGAGTTGCTAGTTATCTTCCCCCTTAGGCACAAACAGGATTAGATATCTAGCTAGGGACTACGACTTGCGGATGAAGCCTTTCTAGAGGTTATCTTCTAGGTATTTCCAGAGAATCTCTAGTTTCGCCGCTAATAACAGGCGAACTAATTGCTTCGTTAGTGTCTTGCTAGGGAGTAAGGGTATCCCGTAGTCCTACTCCTAGTGTTCTAGCAGAGCTTCTTAGTCAGGTTCTTCCTTAAAAAGAGTAGCGAACTCTTTATACTTATTAGGGACTATGAATTCGACCTTGACTTCCGATTACGTTGCTTTAACCTATAGGATGTGCACTTCCTGTCCTAGATCCTTAATGGCAGCTACTATCTCGCTTAAAGTCATAGCACATATTTCGATCTTGCCTAGTATGTCGTGCACTATAGGTAGAGGTATCGATCTTGAGAGTTCCGGGAACTAGATCCTCTCATTCTTCTAGTTAAGATAGGGGTTAGCGTTTCTTAGCCATAGTAACCCTAGTACTACATCCGAGCCTAGTAACTCCGTGATGTCGAACTAGAGCATCTCTTAGTAGCGTCCTATCCGCAGAGGTATCATCTTAGTCTCTTCGTCAACTATTCCTTAGTTGTACGTAACTAGCTTTCTATCGATTACTTATAGCGAGAAAGCATTTGTCTTCGCCTATAGCTTTATCCTAGCTGTCCTAGCAAACTTGGGCGTCATGAAGATTCTAGTGTATCCTGAATCTATTAAGGCCCTAGCTAGTGTTTCGTTAATGTGCACCTATACTCTAAGGTTGTTCGCGTATCTGGCGCTAATCGCGGCACATTGTTGCAGCCCTGTCTGATCTGTCCGTAGGTCTAATTCTAGCGGACCTCGTCGTTCCCTAAATGACTGTCTTCACGGACTAGTTCTAGGATCGTGCGGTCTCGGCTTACTCTTCTTCGAGCGTTACTGCTAACTAGCCTAAGAGGTCGTTCTCGTTCTTGGCCTCGTTGTTCCTGCGCGTTTCTTGTGTACTCTATCTTTAAGTAGTAGACTTAGAGTCATAGCGCTCGTGGAATCTGAATACCTTTGTAGGTTAGGTAGCCTCCCTAGGGCGTATACTCTACCCCGAACGGTACAATTTCTTGGACAACTTTCTGATGCGCGTGAGGTTAAGCTACAACTAGTAGTCTCCTTAGGTATCGTGGCATACGGTCAGCTAGTTCGTCATACTAAAGCTAGTCGACGTGTTGTACTCTATTAATCTATAGGCAAGCTTAAGCCTACTAGTTCTGTATGATTCGGATAATATCGAGTCTGATGTCATGCGGCGGCATGGCCTATCGCTCTATACTCTCGTCTTCCTCAGAATCGGGAATGACGGCTTCGACAAGCCTATAGTTGTCGTCCGAACCTTCTTCTTCTTCTTCTAGCTCCTGTTGCCTCAGGACTGTTGCACTAGAAGGTATATCCCTTAGCGCACAGATAGACTATGCCTTGTTTCGGCTAGGGTACTATCCGGAACTATCTTTATCACTCATGTGAATTCGACAGTCGTCATCGTAGCACATGGTCTAAGTAAGTGCAGTATAGTCCGGTCCTTGAGTAGCGGCAGCCTTCTGCTTAGGTGCCGTTGTTGTCGCGCGAGCCTGTTCTATTCTAGGTAGTTCTTGTCGTTGCTTCTTAGCAAAACATTCGCGGGCAAAGTGTCCTTTCTTTCTACAGTTGTGCCACTCGAGATTACTCTTGTCGAATGGCTTCTTCGGACCATTCTGAATAGGAGAGCCTTTCTAGGGCTTCCCTTAGGGTCCGTTCCTTAGGCGCCCCTTAGTCGCATCTAACTCCATAGGTTAGAGACCATAGTAATCGTTTCGCTATTTCGGTGCTAATCGTTAGACCTTATGGTTAGCCTATGCTAGCTTACAATTTCCATGTTGCCGTTCTTGCTGTCGTTCCTAGATACGATTATCGATTCTAATCGCGAGATCACTCATTTCTTTAAACGTCGTTAGCCGATCTCCTCGGGCAATTTCATCTTTAACCGTCTCCTTTAGTCCCTAGTAGAACTAAGTAGCTAAAGCATTATCATTCTAGTCGACTTAAGCAGAGAGGGTCTAAAAGTCTACGTAGTACTTGATAGCGGAACCCTTCTGCTAAATTCCTAGGAGAGCTCTCTTGGCCTCTTGCTGCTTATTACTAAGCCTAAAAGCTTCGCGTAATGCCTTAAACAAAAACTTGTCTAAGTTAAGAATCTCCCTAGTCATCGTCTTCCTAGCTTCGACGTTGCTAACATAATCTAGATAGTCTGTCAGATGAGGCTAGATGAACTCGAACGCTAGTCCCTTCAGGTAAGAGACAATGTACATCATTCGCTTATAATATGTCGTAAACTGTTCCGTATCTACGTTAAATGCTAACTAGCATTACAGGATAAACATCTTAACTTAAGATCGTTGTCCTATAAACTCTGTAGGGCTTCCTATCTTAAAGCCGTTGTTGCTATGTCTATTCCCGGTAGTTAAACCTGCGATAGATGCTAGAGCTATCTCGCTAAGGTGAATGGATTCGAGCTACTACGTAAATTCAGGTATAGCGGTAACTTGTTCTCGTAGTGTTAGTTAACTGTCGCTAGAAGTTAAACTAACAGCTAAAGAACTACTTGACATAGGCGTATGTCAAGCACTTAACGAGTCCCCTAATACTTCCTTAGAAGTAGTGCTTAAAATGTCATAAGGGTAGGTGCTAATAGTAGGAAGGGGATCAGGTATTAGACTCGTAGAGCTATGAAGAATATCGACAATAGCAGTTAACCTTGTAACTAACTCTCCTCTAAGCAAGAGAGGATTAAATTAAGATTAAGCACAAAGCTCCTAACTACCTGTCCTAGAGCTATCCCTATATACTAGAGAGACAGAGCAGCTCTGTTAGATCTGTTAACAGACCTAATAGATCTATGTCTATAGATCTGTAGACTAACCCTACAGATCTAAGGGTCTATCCTCACGTGACAGATCCCTTCTCCCCTATAGGCCTGTAGATCTGTAGACTAACCCTACAGATCCGGGGATCTATCCTCACATAACAGATCCTCTCTCCTATGACTATGCTATAACTCATAGCACTTAAGACACTCATGATCCTGTGACTTATAGCTAAGACACTCATGATCCTATGACTTACAGTACTCCTAATACTCATGATAACATCTCTCCTCTGCGTGTTAGTAAGGCGTCCCCTACCTACGAGGTATGCGTGGCTTATACTAACCGAAGCGTAGCTAAGATCTATGTCAGCAGATTTAATGAGGGTAGTGTCTACCGTAATTATGTCAACTATAATGGCAAGCATCAAAAATGCTAAGACCTCCCTAAAGAGGTGTACAGGGAGTATAACTAGCTCTGCTATAACATCGATGACTTCTAGAGTACGCGTGACAAGGGGATTACTAAAGATACTCTGACTATAAACAGGCTACAGGCTAAGTACCGCGAGGGACTCGCCTACCTGCTCGGCGCCCTCTTGTGCTTTACTATAACTGCTAACTATTGTCACGGCAGTGTTCGCTTCAACTCTCTGCTAACAGGCGAAAACGTTTGTCTAGGTCTAATCGCAGACTTAGTCTAGAAGATCTTGAAGGTGCTAACTATTAGGGTCAAGACCTTCGCTATAGTACGCATATAGTACGGGTACCCTCTAAGTATAAATGCTAACTTTCTCTACTAGGCTAACGTTAGCGTCGAGAAATATCCGACTAGCTGTTAGCATTAGCAACTTAGGGCCCTTGCCTCTATTAACGATGACTTTAAGACGCGGATAATCTGTAAGAAGGTTATCAAGCAATTTACTGTCCCTGCTGCTAAGGCTATGCCCTAGCGCCATACTAAGAGGCAGCCTGCCTCTAAGCTAGTCCTAAGGACTAAGCTGTAAGTTACTTACTCGAATCCTGTTACGTGCGTATAGCTAACACATTATAGCGCTACTGCCTAAGCCGCCTTGACGCTACTATCTAAGAAGAAGAAGAAGGCTAGGGCCAAAATGAAGGTCAGTAATGAGGAAGCCGAACCTTCCCCGCTTGCGATCCGCACTACGTCCGCCAAGACGCTAAGGTACAAGCCTCTAGGCCAGATCTTTGAGGATAAGGAGGATGACGACGTCTAGGATACCTTCGGTCCTAACGTGATCCCTTCGCGCTATAGTATTACTATACTAGTTACGCCTAAGAGAGACACTAAGTCTAATGATGTAGTCGATACTTGTGTTAAGAAGTGCAAGATGATCTTAAGGGCTAAGCGCGACAGCCGCAAGCGCGCCTAAGTCTCTTTGCCTTCTAATGCTAAGGATAAGGTAGCTATTATAACTAGGCGTAGTAAGGATGTCGCTACCTCTCTAGCTACTATAGGCTCTAAAGACAAGCTCTCCCGCAACCTACTAAAGAAGAAGATGCCGGCCTCTCTTCGTGGCGTTGCTACTCCTGTCACTCATAGTCGCTTTAGGGTGTTTAGTAGACCCCGTGTAGGTAGGTAGTCCCTAGCGGACTATAACAAGAAAGACTCTCCTACTTCGGGTTTAGTCAGGAAGCCCCTAACTAGTAGTCGCTAAGCATTAGCTACGAAGCTAATCTAAGCATGTCTCTTGTTCTTCTTAGGTTTATTCTAGGTGTGCCTTTAGGCATCAATGATGTATAAGTAGGGCGTTTGCTTCTTGTTGTCACTTCGCGCGTTCTGCGCTACATACACGTGTCAAGAATTCTGCTCTAGAACCCTTATCTTCCTACGAATCGACCTTCTTAAGCCCTGCTTACGCCTCCTCCGCTCTTCGAATTCACGGATAGCTTCTAGGGCGTTCTTGTAGTCTTTAGCCGGAACCTATTATATGTACTTAGGTAGGTATCCTTTCTACTTCACTAGATAGTACGTTGCGCCCTTACGCCGCATACTGTCCTTAATACCCTCGACTTCCTACTCTTCGTTCTCTTCTGCTACTAGCATTAGGTCTACAGGCTCTTCGCCCTCGCGCTATACCTATAGTTCGAGTAGAGATACGTAGAAGACATTATGCACATAATACGACGATAGCAACAATAGCTAGTATGCCTGTAAGCCTATTACGTCGCGTATCTAGAAGGGTCTAACAAACCTTAGCGTCATCTTCTTGCTTAGAAGTTTCAGCTTAAGATTCTTTGTTAATAGTAATACCTTCGTACTAACTACGTACTACATTAGTTTAGCATAGGCGTTATTATGTTTAATCTAGGATTCTAAGGCCTTTTTCTAGTGTTCTATTAGCACTAAATGTACCTCGCGCATACGCCGCGCTAATTCTGTAGCGGCTAGCACCCTCTCCTTAGAAGACTCGTCCTAAGGCGGTTCTAGGTGTATTTCTAGATCAAAGCTATAAAGAATCTGAAATAGCGACATGCGCATAGTAGCATGCACGCTGTTATTAACTGCAAATTCCGCCATAGGAATTGCGTTAGCCTAGGCATCCTAGTTCTTAGCGTAGTAGCACTAAAGGTACTACTTAAGAGTCTAGTTCATACGTTTAGTCTGACTATTAGTCTGTAGATAGAATGCTATACTTAGGTAGTGCTTAACACGTGCCTTAAACACAAATTCTTGCTAGTATTTACTAGTAAAGACAGAACCTCGATCTAATAGGATACTTCGGGGGACACTAAAGCGCTATATAACTTCGTCGCGAAGTAGTCACGTAAGCTCGCTACTTGTGCACCTTTTCGTACATAGGATAAAGACATTTATCTTAGAGTATTAGTCGACTACTATAAGGACAGCATTAACTACATTGCCTCTCTACTTTGCTAGTAGCAAATTAGTAATGAAATCTATAGTTAAGTCTTGCCATAGTCTCTCTAGTAGTAGGAGCGCCTAAGCATTACTATAGGGGCGATAGCGCCGAGATTTGCTAACCTAGTACGTCTAGCAGGATTTGACATAGTCAGAGACATCCTGTTCTAGCGTTAGCTACTAGTATTTGCGTCTGAGAAGTGCGATCGTCTTCTCTGCGCCAAAATGGCCCGCAAGTTTATTGTCATGATGAATACAGAGGAGCTGCGAACGGAGTACGTAGTTAGCGGGTACGTAGATCCTATTATCAAAGTACTACAAGTCGCCTGACTTGATCTAGTAGTTTGGACTGCCTGCAGTGTCCTAGAGGGCTACACCCTCATTAATTAACTCCGGTTCTCGCTCTTATAACTGCTGAATAAGTCTCGAGACTTCTTTAAAGGGTTCTTTAGACATTACATGCTTACTACATGTAAGCTAGTTAACTACCGCACGGATCGAGCTAGACGCGGTCGCTATAACTGCTAGATAGGAGGGTTTGTCGCTAGCGGAGGCTGTGAGGCCCTATTAGACCTGTAGTCGACCTACAAGAGGAGCTAACGACAGATCGCCGCCCTAAACTACAAGCTTCGTTTGCAGCGTAGGGAGAAGCTGTTAGTTACCCTGCTCCCTAGTGTCGAAGTCCGGTCGTCGCGAAGGACTGTTAGCCGGATTCGTCTTTCTAGAACAATGCTAGATAACGAAGTCAAAGCTAGCGAGGAAAGTCGCCTACCTTGCTTGCTAACTACTTAGCTGCTTTACTCCCATGAAGCCGCGAAGGTTGTTATAGTTAGTAAGCACCTTAATAGGGTGCGCTACGCCTTCGAGGTAGTGTCGGTACTCCTTGAAGCTGTCAACAATAGCCAAAAGTTCTTAGTCGTGAGTCTCGTAGTTAAGCTTAGCGCCCTGCATCTTCCGCAACTAGAAGGTAATTAGGTACTATCGCGTACTACCTTTGTGCGACTAGAGCTGCAATATAATTGCGGCTATTACGAATTTTGAAGTATCGGTCTCTATTTAGATCTTCGTAGCGAGGTCAAAGTGCTAAAGTATAGGCGTAGTTTGAAAAGCTATTTTGAGTTTAGAGAAAGCCTTGCTCTAAGCCTCCTCCTAAGGCACTATTCCTGGCTTTTTTCCTTAAATCGCGCCCTTTGCGAGAGCCGTAAGAGGAGCAACGATCTTCGAGTAGGATCGTATGAATCTGTAATAGAAGTTAGTAAATCCTAGGAATACCTGTACTTCTTAGAGGGTAGTTAGCTGCGGCTACTCCGCGATTACAGATACCCTTTAGTCATCTATAATGACTCCTTCTGTAGAGACGATGTATCCAAGAAACTTAATCCTATCTTTCAGGAATAAGCACTTCTTTAAGTTCGCATATAGAGCAAACTTATAGAGCCGTTCGAGTACTATCCTTAGATGCCGAATATACTCCTCCTTCGAGTTAGAGTAGACTAGTATATCGTCTAAATATACTACGTAGCAGGTGTTAACGAGGCCGGCTAGGGCCTAGTTAATATACGCTTAGAACGTTGCTAGTGCGTTAGTTAAGCTAAACAGCATTACTATATACTCGAAGTGTCTATACTATGTTCGGAACGTAGTCTTCTACTTGTCGCCCTTTTAGATTAGTATCTGGTAGTAGGCGTCCTTCAAGTTAATAGACAAGAAGATGGCGGCGCGACTAAGGCAGTCAAGCGTCTCGCTAATAAGTAGTAGGGGGTAGCGATTCTTCTAAGTTACCGCGTTAAGGCTCCTATAGTTAACGTATAGGTAGAGTGTGTTATCCTTCTTCAGGACAAACATAACTAACGCTCTAGCCTCGCTGTCGCTTCGTTAGATCCACGTGTTTCTTTACGCCTTGTAGAGGTA
The DNA here is from genome assembly GCA_021401465.1 of Teratosphaeria epicoccoides. Classification (NCBI taxonomy): domain Eukaryota; kingdom Fungi; phylum Ascomycota; class Dothideomycetes; order Mycosphaerellales; family Teratosphaeriaceae; genus Teratosphaeria; species Teratosphaeria epicoccoides. The sequence continues at coordinate 79,845 of JADDMT010000081.1, read as the reverse complement.
GTCTCGAAGTGTTTCGAGCTACGATTCTGACATAGGGTATAGAGGTCGATACGGAGAATTGTAACCCTCCTTAAGGTTAATCGCATGTTCTGAGTCTAGGGCCTAGGCATAGGCTGTAGCCTCTATGTCGAAAATATCGGTGTATTCCTCTAACTTAGGCAGAAGTGTAACGTCTTCTTTGACATTCTATATGTAGACCGCATACACACATTAGACCTTCTTCATGTCCTTGTAGAAGCTATGTGCGTCATGTATCCTTACTACAGGAATTTCGCCTATAGAGCCATAGAACTAATTGTTAGTAGCTCTATTAACAACAATTCCCTGCTTGTGGCGCTAAGGGCGGCCGAGTAGGAGCTCCTTATCAGGAACGTCTTTAGCGTAGAAGACTTCGTTAGTCTTGCGTACTTCTCCTAAGGAGTCCGCAAGTTAGAGGCGCATGTTATACGCCCCTTAAGCTACTACGCCTTCGCCTTAAAATGACTTCATAGTACGTAGCAGGGCTCCTAGGATCGGCTTTAAACCGAGCCGTATAATTACCCGCTAGGGTATTACGTTAACCTCCGCAAGGTCGTCTAATATATAGTCTACTAGCTTAAGCGAGCTATAAACTCGGACTATACTAGATAGGCGCTAGGTAGGCTACAAGTCTACACTATTAGTAACAGACAGCTTAGATACCCGTAGTAGCTATTTAGTTGTCTCGGGCTTGTCCTTCTTTTGCCTCCCCTCTAGGGAGCTTTCAGACACCTTGCTTACCTTCTTCCTATTACTTCGTTTAGGACAGCGAGCCGCCTAGTAGTCCCTCGCTCCACAGATGTAGCAGCTGCTCGGAGGCTTCTTGCTACTATCTTTAGGCTTAGAGGGCTTGTTCCTCTAGAATGAAATACCGCGTTAGACGTGACCCCTAGGGCGCTTGTAATAGCGGCCCTTTAGTAGGTCCTCAGGGCTTAGACGCTTATTATCCTTGCTACCTAATTTTCCATTTCGCTTCAAGGTAATCTCTATACGTGTCGTAAGGGACACAAGGTCTTGCCAAGTTATCAGAAGTTCATGAAAAGTCATGATTGTGTTCTGAAGATTGTCACTAAGTTTAACGAGTAGGTGCTATACGCGTTACGTCTCGGTATAGGGTATCATCTGTTCCTTAAGCGTAGCAAGGTAGGTAGCGAAGCTAGAGGTTGTTTGTCCCTTCCCCTGCTTAGCTCTCTCATACTTAACAGACATAGTAAGGGCATAGTTCCTAGGATCCTCGACCTAGTTAACATAGAACTAGCGAAAGTCCGCCTACATATACGTTCTGTCATAGACCCGTATAAGGTTATACCGCTCATGCTAATTATTGCGAGGTTCCTTATCCTCTTCGAGCTACATTACACTAAAGGCAACTTATTCGCCCTCTGTAGAATATCCGCGTAGGTTAAGCATAAAAACTACCTTACATACCTGCAAGAAAGTTCGAGCCTCCTTTAAGGTGTCTCCCTTAAACGGCTTTAGGTTACGTGCGTTACGACTGCCTCCTAGTTAGCCTACTATGGCCCCGAATTCGGGCATTAGATTCGCAGGCACATGCAGAGGGTCTGCGCCTGCTAGTAAGTTGTCTTCGCGGGTCCCTAGCGTGAAATCTCGCTAGATTTCTTCGTCTGCTAGCTTGTTAGTACTACTTAAAGCAACGTCTTCGTCGTTCTCGCCGTTGTTGCTACTAGAAGGGGTGCGGCTCTAGCTCTAGTTTGCAAGGCAGCTCGCGACCTAATTAACAATCATGGCTATAAGGGCTAGGTTAATAGTTAGGGTTAGCTACCGTCCTTATATAGAGGGTCTATTACCTTGTCCGCTACGTAATTAGCCTCTAGTAGAACTGTCGCTTAATGCAGTGTCGCTTGCAGGGGGTGCTTCTACAGGCTAGTTACTTAGGCTAGCTTTGCTATCGCGGGCGCTTAGGATAGTACTCGCTACACATTAGTTGTAAGTACGTAGTACTCTAGACATATTGTAGCATTCTCTACTAGACTGCAAAGCAGGGGGGAGAAAGCAGAACTAATATAGATATATATGCTATATGATATGAAAATATCTTGTAGTGTAACAGAGTAATCTGACCTTTTAATAGGTAGAAGACAGCGCTGCTTTCTGCTTATTACAGAGGTAGCGCTAAGGGTGCTTATAACCCCTGACGCCCCTTAATTAGGGAAAGCATGTCTAAGCCTAACCCCGTAGGGGTACTATAGGGTTAGCGACGTAGGGGCATCCTACGTCAACTATTAATCCTACTTAGACGACATACGAGCTAACGTATGTACAAAGGACCCCCTTGCTATATGTAGTAGGGTTACTACATGCTAAGGTTTAGTGACGTAGGGGCATCTTACGTTAACCATTAATCCTACTTAGACGACATACGAGCTAACGTATGTACGAAGGACCCCCTTGCTATATGTAGTAGGGTTACTACATACTAAGGGTAGACATTAGAAGCCATGCGGCTCTAATAGCCCCCTAGTATTAACCGTATCACTAAATCTAGACATGAAACGCGGGGAAATAGCTCGCACTTCCTCAGGCTCCTAGCTGTTCTACGTAGAGGGAGGAGAGGGGGGGGGGAATGTAAAGGGCAGGGCCCTAAGTCCTTAGCATAGGCTAAAGCCTATGCGTAACCCCTAACAAAGCTAGCTATAAAGGACTAGATAGCTAGCAGATAGTCTCTCTCTCCCTATCGTACTTGTTAAATCCTACATGAGCTCCTGTGTACATGCTGTTTACCTATGACAACGCCTTACTTTACGAAGAACAGGGTTACTCTAGTACTCTTGTTAACGTAGTTATTCATAGCAAACTCGGCTAGTAGTAGCTAATCTACCTAGTCGTCCTAAGCGTAGTTAACGAATGTTCGAAGATAATACTCTATGAACTAGTTCGTCTACTCTAATTGTCTATTAGTCTAAGGGTAAAAGGCTAATAATAGGCTTTAATGTATCCTTAGCATCTAACATACATACTTCTAAAACAGGGATGTAAATTAGGTGCCCCTGTTAGAGACAATGCTGTCTAGTAAGCCGTGTCTAGAGAATATGTACCTAAGGAACAAGTATGCGGTAGCTCTTATAATCATTAACTTAGCTAGGAGCAAGTACACTTCCTTCGTAAGCCTGTTAGTTACTATGAGGATGTTGTAGTATGTAACACCCTCGAATAACTTGCTACTAGGAAGTTCTACTACAAAGTTAATAGTAATGTAGTACTAAGGTTAATATAGTATCTATAGTAGTTGTAGTAGACCTCTGTATAGCTAACGTAGTAGCTTTGCGGCGTACTAGTGCTAGTAGTTACATACATATTAGCGGATATGTTTTGTCATTTAGGGCTAGTAGAACTCCCGCCGTACTAACTCGAGCGTACGTGCGATACTAGGGTGCCTAGTAGCTAGGTCTGCGTAGTTCTGTTAGATAACTCGTAACCTTGTCGCTACGGAGTTAGGGATCTATATGCGTCCCGCTACTCGGATTAAGCTATCGTCGCCTATAGCGTACATGCGCGGCTCTACCTTTGCCTGTTGTAGCTATAGAGGGACTTCTAGTTAGGGCCCCTTCTAGAGCGTAGCTACAACCTCTTAATACTCCTTATCCTCAAGTGCGGCTACCCTAATCGCATCTTGCAGGGGGACTAGTTCTTCCTCCTGTCCTTTAGTAGTAGTTTCAGCATCCGCCTTAACCTAAATAGGTGCTAAATGCAAGCTCGGAGGGGAATCTACTACTATGTCCGGTTTAATGAGGATCTAGTCCTATGATCCTTAGTATGGTACTTCTTCCCTACTACTTGTGCTAAGGTTTCTTAGATTACTAGAATAGGGTACCTGTTCTTGATAGTGATAGCGTTTAAGGCTTAGTAATCTACGTATACTCGTAGGCTACTAGACGGCTTCTTCACTATAATCACTAGTACGGCTAGGCGAGAGTTACGTAGACGTATAAACCCCTGCCTAAGTTAATTATCGACCTACTTCTTAATTGCCTTATTCTTACGCTAAGATATAGCGTATAGCTTCTTGTAAGGAGGCTTAGCTCCTAGCTTCAAGTAGATCTTGTGATCTAGTCTAGGGCAATGTAGTAGCAACTCCTTTGCCTTATCCTTAGAAAACGCCATGGCTAAGTAGCGATAGCAGGGCGGCAACACCTATAGCGGGTTAGTTGTAGCTTTATTAGCCATGAACTTGGCGAAGTCGTCTACGCTAGTAGCGTGTATATTAAGGACGGGACCTAGCTAGACAGTGTAGTAATATACCTCGTCTGATCCTGTCACAATAAGGTTGTAAGCGTCCTGTGCTAACATGCGTTTGACCTTAATCCTGTCTGCCTGCAAAGCATAGTATAGTTAGTAATTAAGGGCTAGCTTGACTAGGGAGTTATGTGTCTAGTGTTTAAGGTAGTGTTAACAGCAATGCTAGGAGTCTATTACTACTATGCCTATTTGATAATCGACGTTAGGGCGGTACTCGGCAAACTACGGCTAACCTAACACTAAATTGTATTAAAGGGGCGCCACGAATGCGTGCATAGATTCTACATGTTTCTCTATAGCGACGTTAAAGAGCACCATATAGGTGATACGGGAGGCAATAGTAGTACTATTACCAAGCTTGACTACGCGTGACTAAGAAAGGGGAAAGAGCGTAAGGTTATGTTTTTGTGCGAAGTCAGGGTAAATGAATTAAGAATTAGAACTATTATCAAGGTAGGTTGTAACTACATGGCCCTTAACTAAGGTCTGTATAAGTTCATAGGGCATAATAACAGGGCCTTTAGTATCTGCTAACAGTAAGGCTAAGGCGGCCGACACTCTTAATTCTCGTTTATTATCTTGCTTGCTACATCTTGTCATACTTAAGAGGCAGCGTTAGCTTTTAAAGCCTTATCATTGCTAGCTAGGGCGCCTAAGTCCTTAGTGCTCACGCTAAGGAAGTTGTTACGTAGTATGCGAATACCGCTTGTGTTACCTATGGCCTTAGCTATAGGGCACTTGTCAACTTCGCAGGAGGTATGACCCTTCTCGTAGCAACGGTAGCAACGGCCCTTAGCTATTAACTACGCGCGGTTAGCGTCAGTAAGACAGGGAAGGTTACTACAGTATTACTTAGGCAGAGCGCTCGCTCTACCTACTAACGTGCTAAGAGGGCGGTAAGAAGCACTAGCTAGACGTAATAGGTACTAAGTACTCGCTAGATAACAGGTAGGTACGGACGTAGTAGAGTTAGAAGTGCCTAGGTAGTTTGACGTGCTAGCAGCTAGCTTCAGATTAGCATGCTTCTTGCGCTTAGCGTGAGTCTTAAAATTAAAGCTCTAATTTGTAATAACAGTCAACGAAATTGTTAGAGTTAGGGACCCTCTAAGTCAGGCTGTCCTTAAGCACCTCCTTGCTATAGCTAGTGCCGTCATTCACGACCTGCTGTACTAGCCATTAATCTTGTTACATAACATGAACAGCCTCGTAGCTAGGGCTATAGGGCCTGCGTAGTTAGCGTACTACTAAAACTTAGCGTAGAAGGCAGAGAACGTATCCTCGCCTTGCTCGAGATAGTGAAGCTTAGTCATAGCCTAGGCTTCCATGTTAATGTCGCCGTAGCGGCGTTAAAGGTAGGAGATGAGCTCCTTAATTAAGAGGAAGGGGTTACTACAAGGCCTTCTGAATAGTGCTAGGATATAGGGGTTCGTGTATTGCTATGTAGCGCCCTCTAGGAAGCTCTACATGTATCTTAATCCTACGTCAAGGTTCTTAAAGGACGTGGAGTCTAGCTTCTACGCCATGGATAAGAGCTATAGGTAGAACTTCTTACCTCCGTTCTTACTATCAAACTTAGTAGGATTCGGAATACCGCGATTAGTCTTAATAGCCTTAACTTGCTCTAGGTTAATGTAGGCTGAGCTAAAAGCCGCTAGGTTACTAATCGACTCTAGCTAAGCTAGCTAAGTGCTAGGGGGTAGAGGTAGCCTCTTACGCGAGGCCGCGAGCCCCCGGATTTCCTCCTTTAACTTCGTGACTTCGTCCTTTAGCTTAGCGTTTACTACATCTATCTCGTCTGCCTTAGCTAGCTTAGCTTAGAGTTCCTTGATTAGCTTCTTCTAAGATTTGTTACATTCGGCTAACTCTGCTAATTGCTACTAAGCGCGACTAACCTCTTCTAGTAACTCGGCTTCTTAAAGTTGCTATAGGGTATACGTAACGTGCATGTACTTCTCGCTAAGCTCATTGTACTTGCCCTTATTAAGCTCGACAGCTTCGAGCGCTAAGTCGCGTTCTATGACAGTGTAGCGGGAGTAGTTAATCAGATCTGCTACCTCCTTAAAGATGTCCTTAGGGTTCTGCTAGACTATACAGGCAAACGTCCTCCTACTCGTTCTCTGCCGCGAAGGTCACTCGGCACGAGGTAGTTAGGGCCTTTTCATGTAACGCCTGCTAACGCTACTAGACATCTAGCTCTTACGCTAAGGCGTAACTGTCAGAGGTAGTCAGGGTATAGGTCTAGGTATCGTCTGCTTCTAGCTTAGATAGAACCTAAGTAAAGAGCTAGGTGTCATAGCAAGCGGGCTTAGGGGTACCCTAGAGCTTTGCCATGCTGTCTTGCTAGTATCTCTAAATCGTGTATTATGCTTCGTGATTATGTTATCATGCTACGTAGGACGTCCGTTTTGTAACTCTGTACGCTAAACTCCTAAACTCCGTGAACCTGAACTGTGCGGCGCTACTAGCAGCGCTATATGTGCTTGTATACTCTTAGTAACGAGCTGTCATCTCGTTGTACGTGTGTATAGGGACGCGGTAATATTAGGGACGTGTTTTAGTAGTTAACAGAACCGCGTACCAAGTATCTAAGAAGGTGCAGGAGTAGTAGTGAAGGTATGAGAACTGCTAACTAATCCTGCAGAGCGCGCTGTCTAACTCAAGACTAGACAGCGCGCTAGTGTACATAAGTTATATGCAGGTGAAGAGCAGTATGCCATAACACTGTCCTACTCTGTTACTCTGTTCGACAGAGTACTACAGAGTAGTATAGCACTCTATAGCGTTGTCCCTGCTTATTATGCAGATTCCGATTAGCTAGAGCTTAGCCCTAGAACATTCCGTAACATTATCTCCCTTCTAGCCTAGCTCGTCCTAAGTCTAGGTTATAACCTTGCTACCCTCTCTTACTAACGCTGCTATGACTCTCTTCCTTTCTCGCCATGCCTATACTTCCTAGGTCTTCTTAATCTTCTAGTACCTGTTACCTACTAAAGCTTGTAGAATTCATTAACAACTTTAGAGAGATTATAGTCCGGCCTTGTTCTAACTGCCGCGCGTATAACCGCGTGTACAAGGTCTACGTCTAGTCTAGTTAGTATAGCAAGTGTAACTGTCGTAACGTCTGCTATGACATTAAGGTTACTTGCTTAGAGTTCGATTGCTTGATTAGGGAGAAGAAGAAGCATTAGCGCTAAATCAAGGAGGCAAGAGAGGCTTAGGAGCAGGCTTAGGAGGCTCTTAATACCGCATACACTCGCGAAGAGTAGTTATAAAAACAAATGGAGCTTATCGATTAGCGCGCTAATAAGGCCATTTATGTAGAGGAGGCAAATCTGGCAGAACTCGAGCGTGAGGAGGACTTCTCGCTCTTAGAGCTAAGTTCTTCAGACCTCTACTTGTTGCCTTCTACTTAGGGTCTTATGATAGACTAAGGATACGACCTTTCTTCAGACTTCTAGGTAGAGAGTCCGCCTTTTCTTTACGTTCCTTCTGCGCCTGATAGAACTTCACTAAGAGCCGTTAGCAGTTCTTGAGGTTCCTCTCTAGTTCCTAGGTACTCTTAGTACTGTTATATCCTTTCTATTTGACGAGGTATTAGTGACCCTTCTAGTCTAGGATTTCTTAGACTTCAAACTCGTTCTCTTCCTGAGGTTAGAAGTGAAATGTCTCTTAACATAGTGTTTCATCTGTTAGAAGGGTAGGTGCTAATAGTAGGAAGAGGATTAGGTGTTAGACTCGTAGAGTAGTAAAGAATATCGACAATGGCAATTAACCTTGTAACTAACTATCCCCCTTAGGAGAGGATTTAGAATTAAGCACGAAGCTCCTAACTGCCTGTCCTGAAGCCATCCCTATATACTAGAGAGACAGGGCAGCTCTGTTAGATCTGTTAATAGACCTGTTAGACCTATGTCTGTAGATCTATAGACTAACCCTACAGATCCTAGGGTCTATTCTCACGTGACAGATACTTTCTCCTATGTAGGCCTATAGATCTGTAGACTAACCCTATATATCTAGGTGTCTGTCCTTACATGACAGATCCTTTCTCCTATAACTATGCTATAACTTAGGCTACAGTCTTTGTGACTTATAGCACTCATGATCCTGTGACTTATAGTACTCCTAACATTCATGACACTATCCCCCTCTTAGCCTAGCTTGTCCCTAAGCTACCTTATAAGTACGGAATTTCTCTTGCCCTTTCCTTTGCGTAGTAATGTCTTCTCTTTCTACATTACTACCTTGTGTCATTCTAGACACTAACGCCCCTTTAACGCAAAAACGTAAACATCGCGTAAATCGAATCCATCGTTAGGGCTAGGATAGCATGAAGTCCTGTACTTAGTGTTAAGAGTTAAAGCTTGTTTGTTAAGTACACATTTCCTTAGGGAAATGTTCGTAGTGTTACTATAGCAACCATCGAAGTTGCGACGCGAAGGTAATAGAGGTCGAATAGAAGAAGTTAGGTAATTAGCAGAAAAGACTAATTGCCGATCTCGATTATGCGAAGGTAGCCCTACCTAAGGCTTTACAGAAGATAATAGAGGCGCATACAAAGGAGATATGTCTTTAGAAACAGTTAGACGCGGTTAACCATGAGGTTGAGGATAGTCGCGCTCTTAAGGAGCGTGAGATTAGGGAGGACGAGGCTAAAGAGCAGGCTCTTTAGCAGGCTAGGTTTCTTCTTGACCTAGATCTCTCGACAGGTCTTGCTCTTAGTCCTACGATATAGAGCGTAATAGAAGGTTTCACTAATGCGTCGTATTAGGGTTTCCTGGATAGCGTGGTAGCCGAGCCTATTAATGGCGTCCCGTAGGAGCCTAGTCGCGGCTTATAATCTTTTCCCTAGGTTTGTTCTTTTCTCGAAACTTCGTATCTTTTACTAATAGTTTCGTAGGTGTTTAAGGGGTTCCTAGGTATTTTCGGTACTCCTGTACCCTTCTCATTTTATTAAGTACTCTTGCTATCTGTCCTTCTAGCGAGTGTCGACGATCTTTTTAACAGTGTACTCTAGTTCTTCTACCTTAGGGTTAAGTAGTAAGGGTTCCGTTTGTAGTGTAGTGTCTAGTGCTACTTATTCTAGCAGAGAGACATAGAACATAGGGTATATTCTCATCTGCTTAGGTAGCTATAACTCAAAATTAACTAGTCCTTTCTTAGCCTTAATCCGGAATAGTCCTAGTTTTACAGCGTCTAGTTTTTTACTCGGCTTGTCTAATTTGATGTGCTAGCAGAGGAGATACACCTTGTCCCCCTCCTTTAGAATTAGTCCCTTAATTCTCTTACGATTTGCGTACTATGCTATGTTCTGTTAATAGAACTATAGGTTAAGTCATACTTCTGTTTGTAATCGGCGGAGGTGTTCTACTTGCCTAAGTGCTACTAGGTTTAGATTACTAGTTAAGACGTCTAGAACGTCTTCTATTACTAATCCGTATGCTATCTGAAATAGCGAGAGTCCTATCGACTCTGCTAGCGTACTATTATACGCGAGTTATGCTATTAGCAACAACTCTACCTACTTGTTCTAGTCCCTATTCACATAGGATCGAAGGTACTATTCTAACGCCTGATTTAGACGTTCTGTCTGTCTATCTGTTTAAGGGTAGAAGGAAGTACTTAGTTAATGTTTGACCTAGAATTGTCTCATTAGGGCCTTCTAGAAGTTAGAGGTAAACACGGATCCTCGATCCGTTACTAGGTCTCGTAGCATACTATGTAGTACTACTACCTATTTAATGAAGACATATGTAATATCTTTAGTCTTAAAGTCTTCGTAGTAAGGGATAAATTTCCCGAACTTAGTAAATTAGTCGACTACTACTATGATTCTATCGAAGAACTCATTAGTAGCAGGTTCTCTTGACTAGGGTAGTTTAACAATAAAGTCCATGGCAAGCGATTCCTATAGCCGTTAGGGTACTTTTAGCGGTCGTAGTAGCCTATATGGTTTATGATAGTTATGCTTACTCTGTTAGCAAGTTACATATCGTCAGACATAGTCCTCGATTACTTTGCCTATCCTAGGGAAGTAATATTCTTGTTAGAGAATTTGCTTCATTTTAGACACTCCTAGGTGTCCTGCCTAAGGTACGTTATGTCAGAGGCATAGTAGCTCTAAATGTAAGGACATTAGTATGTATACTAACCCTTAGAAGAGAAGTATTCTGTCTTTGTCTTCCTAGTCCTCCTGTCTATCAATGTCGTTATAGACAGCGAGTGCGGTTAGGTCGTAGACTAGTACGTCCTTTAGGTCGTCCTAGAATTTGCTAGTCCATGTAATAGCTATAGCTACGAGTTAGTTAACTCTAAGCGTGCTATCGCTATTTTCCTAGAGAACAGCATGTTTGTCCTGTTTTACGCCCTTCATGTAGTCAGTCTAGCGGCTAAGTGCATCGGCGCGTGCGTTATTAGATCCCTTGCGATAGACAATCTTGCAGTTAAAACTAGAGAGTTCCTCACTCTATCAGACTTGTCGTTAGTTTAACTCTTTTGTCATAGTGAAGTATCGCAAGTTCTTATAGTCTGTATAGACTATAACATAGTGCTTAGAACCTTCTAAGTAGACACGCTAGGCCTTGTAGGCGTCTACTATGGCTAGAAGTTCTTTGTTATAGATGTCGTAACAGAGCTTAGGTCTAGACAGCTTTCTCGAGTAATAGGCAATTAGCTATAGTCGTCTACTTAGTCCTAGTTAACTTAAGCATACCCTAAGTACTACGTCAGAGGCATCTGTTTTGACTATAATAGGCTTATTAGGGTCGAATACTAGCAAGATTAGCTAATCTGTAAATTGTTACTTGAGTTCCTTGAAGGCATTCTGTTAGACAAGCCAAGTAAAAAACTAGACGCTGTAAAACTAGGACCATTCAGGATTAAGGCTAAGAAAGGACCGGTTAATTTTAAGTTACAGCTACCTAAGCGGATGAGAATACACCCTGTGTTCTATGTCTCTCTGCTAGAACAAGTAGCGCCGAACGCCGCACTGCAATTAGAACCCTTACTACTCGACCCTAAAGTAGAAGAACTAGAGTACACTGTCGAGAAGATTATCGACACTCGCTAGCAGGACAGACAGCGAGAGTACTTAGTAAAATGGGAAGGATATAGAAGTACCGAGAATACCTAGGAACCCCTAGAACATCTGCGAAACTGTTAGCAAAAGATACGAAGTTTCGAGAAAAGAACGAACCTAGGAAGAAGATTGTAAGCTACGACTAGACTCCTACGGGACGCCGTCGATTAGCTCGGCTATCACGCCATCCAGGAAACCCTAGTACGAGGCGTTAGCGAAACCCTCTATTACGCTCTATGTCGTAGGACTAAGAGCGAGACCCGCTAAAGGATCTAGGTCAAGAAGAAACCTAGCCTGCAAGAGAGCCTGTTCCTTGGCCTCATCCTCCCTGATCTCACGCTCCTCGAGAGCGCAACCATCCTCGACCTCCTAGTCGACCGCATCTAACTATTTTCGAAGACTTATCTCCTTTGCATGCGCCTCTATTATCTTCTGCGAAGCCTCGGCTAGGACTACCTTCGCACGATCGAGATCAGCAATTAGTCTTTTCCGCTAATCGCCTAACTTCTTCTATTCGACCTCTGTTACCTTCGCGTCGTAACTCTAGTAGTTACTAAAGTAACATTACGAACATTTCCCTAAGGAAATGTATACCTAACAAACAAGCTTTAACTCTTGACACTAAGTACAGGACTTTATGCTGTCCTAGCCTTGACGATAGATTCAATTCGCGCGGCGTTTACGTTTCTGCGTTAAAGGGGCGTTAGTGTCTAGGATGACACAAGGTAGTAATATAGAAAGAGAAGACATCACAGTATAAAAGGAAATGACAAGAGAAACCCCGCACTAATAAGGTAGCTTAGGGACAAGCTAGGCTAAGAGGGGGATAGTGTCATGAGTGTCAGGAGTACTATGAGTCACAGGATTATAAGGGTCCTAAGTACTATGAGTCATAGTATAGTCATAGGAGTACTATAAGTCATAAGCATAGTCATAGGAGTACTATAAGTCATAAGCATAGTTATAGGAGAAAGGATCTGTCACATAAGGATAGATCCCCGGATCTGTAGGGTTAGTCTACAGATCTACAGGCCTATAGGGGAGAAGGGATCTGTTACAGGATAACAGACCCTTAGATCTGTAGGGTTAGTCTACAGATCTATAGACATGGATCTATTAGGTCTGTCGACAGATCTAACAGAGCTACTCTGTCTCTCTAGTATATAGGGATAGCTTCAGGACAGGTAGTTAGGAGCTTTGTGCTTAATCTTAATTTAACCCTCTCTTGCTTAGAGGAGAGTTAGTTACAAGGTTAACTGCTATTATCGATATTCTTTACAGCTCTACGAGTCTAACACCTAGTTACCTTCCTGCTATTAGCACCTACCCTTATGACATCCTGAAGCTATCCCTATATACTAGAGAGACAGGGCAGCTCTGTCAGATCTGTTAATAGACCTGTTAGACCTATGTCTATAGATCTGTAGACTAACCCTACAGATCCTAGGGTCTATTCTTATGTAACAGATCTTTTCTCCTATGTAGGCCTATAGATCTGTAGACTAACCCTACAGATCTAGGTGTCTGTCCTTATGTGACAGATCCTTTCTCCTATGACTATGCTGTGACTTAGGCTATAGTGTTCGTGACTTATAGTGTCTACATCGTACTTTATTCTTGTCATAATAGTCGTTTGCTATATAGCCTTCTTTACTACAGGCATAGCAAGTTAGTTTTCCTGCTCCTTAGGGTAAATTCTTTCCCTGTTTTCCCTTTCCTTTAAATGCTCGACCCTTCTAGATAGCGTCTAGCTCTATTAGTTGCGCGCTATAGTAGTTGTTCCCCTTTAGCTTATTACAGGTACTATGGTTTCGTTAACTGTTATACCTAGGAGCAAAACCTGCTTTTCTAGAAGTCTTAGAATCGTAGCGTCATTCTAAAGCTCGTTTGTAGAGCCTATTGTCAAGATCGATTATAACCTTAACTAATGTTCCTATATTATCTACCTTTCTGCTATTACGTATAAGCTTATCTTTAATGTTATCTTTAAGACCTTGTTAGTATATTGTCATAAGAGCTTTGTTGTCCTAATCTATAAGCTAGGCGTACTCCTGAAATTTAATGGCATAGTTAGTACATGACCCCTTCTAAGTTAAGTGTTAGATGACCCTTACTATAGTAGCAACCTCGTTTAAAGATCTAAAGACTTTCTTTATTACATGCTTAAGATGTTTGTAGCTTGTAAAAACTCCATTAAAGTTGTTAGTTCTATTACTGTCTAGATAGGTCCTAAGAAATGGTTTAACCTAATGCTAAGCTCTACCTCATGTAAACGTCGTTACAAAGACTAGCTTCAAGTTGTCTTGAACCTAGTTAAACATGAAGTACATGTCTATCTAGTTAACCTAGGTGTAAAACTTGTCTCGATCGCTATAGTAGAAGTCTAGCTTTCTAATCTTAAGAGAATCGTTTCTAGCATAGGTTCCTAGTATGTTGCTAACACTAGAGGTAGTACATTAAGTACTACCTGTCTTGCTTAGGGTAGGAGTTCCCCTTCTAACTTGTGATAAGGCCCTAATCCTGAGGGCGTTTAACGTGCTACAGTTACTTGTAACAGGTAGTTAGGTGACTTCTTATCACATGTAAGCTAAGGCTTCTTTAGAGAGTACTAACATAAGCAGGAGCTAAGACAGAATGATTAGTACAAAGGTAATTCTAATTAGTAAGTATGTAACATAAGTTAAACGCATCGAAGCTATAAGGGCATCTTAGCGTTCCTAAATACATAGGAGATTCTCTAGTACTCTGTCCTGCTCTATTACTCTGTTTAACAGAGTACTACAGAGTAGTAGAGCGTTCTGTAGCGGCTATGCCTAGTGCTCTGTCCTACTCTGTTACTCTGTTTAACAGAGTACTACAGAGTAGTAGAGCACTCTATAGCGCTGTCCCTGCTTGTTATGCAGATTCTAACTAGCTAGAGCTTAGCCCTAGAACATTCCGTAACACTTAGGCATAGGGTCTTTACCTACTAGTCTTAGCAAATCAGTGTAGAATACTACGTGTATATTACTTAGAAGGCCTGTTAATTAGATAGAAACTAGCGATAATACCTTAGCTACTATGTAGTCTCTATGCTTAGCGTTAAGGCTCTTCTTTAGCCTCTCTAATATGTAATTTTTTAGGTCTAGCTAGACCTTGTTACCTACTTAGTAAATTAGTGCGAGGTTTCTACGCTTGTTTGCAGACTCCTCTTATTCTTACATAGAGCTTGCTATTATAGCCTAGCATACTTCTGTTATACTCTTAATCTTTTCTATGAACGCTATTGCTCTCTTAGCGGCTTTAAACAGGCTAGGTTCTTTAGTGTCTATAGCTAAAGGAATAGGCCCTAGTACCTTATAGCTATAGGTAGCAAAGAAGGGGCTCATGCTAATTTGTAAATAGTACCTCCTGTTTAGCATAAGTTAAGCTAAGGGGAGCTACTGTTTCTAGTCAGATTGCTCTTAGTTAATGAAGTTCCGTAGATATGCTTATACCTCCTAGTTAAGGCGTTTAGGGCCTCTGTCTGTTTACAGGGCCTCTATATGTTTACAGATAGTAGGCAGAGCTTAAGCGCTAGGACATTCCCATTTTTCCGCAGAAGGTCTTCTAAAAGGTACTAGTCTAGTTACTACCCCTATTACTTGTGATAGCTGTTAGCATTCTGTAGTACTAGGCCTAGTAATCTATAAACCTCTCTACATATTCCTTGGCTTTTATGCTAGGCATTACCTATAATACTACGGGCTTATAGAGCTAGTTCTTAATTACCTACAGGTATTAACATCCTTTAGAGTTAGGCAGATTAGTCATAAAGTCTATGAAAATCTCCTAGAAGAACCTCTTAGGGACTAGTAATAACTTTAGGAGCCTATGCTTATATTCTCTCTATACTTTACTATACCTATAGTAATCGCAATTTCTCAGAAATCTCCGTATGTGCTTAGATAGTAGCGGCTAGTAGAAGTTGCGTCCTAGTATCATTGTTATAGCATCCTGTCTAGGGTGCCTATATACTAGAGCGTTATACATAGACTAGATTAGCTTTATCCTTGACATGTTATTACTCTCCTCTTAGGAGTCCGGTGTTTTGCGCTTAGCCTTAGTAGCTGCCTCCCCTAGGACCTATAGCTTGTCACGGTACTGTAGGTAGCCTCTTATGTTAATGTTGTAGTCCCCTGCCTGTAGCTTTAGCTTTATCCTAGCTAGTAGTGTCTAGGCTCTATTCTTCATTACTCTAAAGACTATCAAGTATAGGCTGTCCCTCTTTACTATAACTGCCTACAGATCGTTAAGCGCTTAGTCCTAGAAGGGTCTACTAGACTCTAGGCTAGTATAGCTAGGGCTACCTAGTCGCGGTTTATTCTTAGCTAAGGTCGTTGTTAGTATTTAGGTTAAGGTAACTAGTATGCTTTTACTTCTTTCTCCCTCTCTTTCTAGCTTATTTCCTACGAGCTCTAGTGCTAAGAACCTTCTAAACTGCAACTGCTTATCCTCTACTCCTAGGGTGTCTTGTTCCTATCTTAACAGTACATCTAGGATTGTTATTTTAGCGCCTAGGTAGTATACTAGGGAGAACGAGAATTATGCTAGGGTCTTATACTACTATATCTGCCGCTCGGATAGTTGCCGCTTAACTATAAAGTATTCTAGTTTTTATAGTCTGTAAGAATAGTAAAGAGACTACATAACTTTAGCTTAGGTCTCTAGAACTTACAGCTAGACACTACAGCTAATATTTCCTTATTGTAGATGTTATAATTAATCTCTGCCTTGTCTAGCTTCCGCAAAAAGAAGCCTACTAGCCTCTAGACTCTGTTGTTTTCTTGTAGGAGGGCAGCTCCTAAAGTAAACCTACTATAGTCTGTCTCTAAGAAGGTCAGTAATACGGTTAATACTAGGGGGCTAATATAGATGTATATCCTATATAATATGAAAATATCTCGTAGTGTAACAGAGTAATCCGACCTTTTAGTAGGTACAAGACAGCGCTGCTTTCTGCTTATTACAGAGGTAGCGCTAGAGGTGCTTATAACCCCTAACGCCCCTTAATTAGGGAAAGCATGTCTAAGCCTAACCCCGTAGGGGTACTATAGCGTTAGCGACGTAGGGCATCCTACGTTAGGCATTAATCCTACTTAGATAACATATAAGCTAACGTATGTATAAAGGACCCCCTTCGCTATGTAGTAGGGTTATTATATACTAAGGGTAGGCATTAGAACCTATGCGGCTCTAATAGCCCCCTAGTATTAACTATATTACTGCCCCTCCTCCTATGAGGATGTCCCTAGCCTTGCTAAGTAATGCAAGTAGAACGCATAGGGTATAGGATATAGCATACTAATACTACGTAAGAGTAAACAGGTAGATAGCCTATGTAACATGTATCATGTATATGCCTTAACATCTTCGTAGTAAATGCGAGATAGAGGTTACTAACTCGCGGCGGATTTTCAAATCCGTTACATGTTAGGCGGCTTTGTAACACCTTTGCTTTACATGCGGATCAAGATATCAGGAAAATCCGAGTACGTACCTTAGTTAACCTTTAAAATTATAGGGCGAGCATACGCGCTAGCTTTGCTAAGTAGCTTAGCCGTCTCTATTTAGTCATAACCGCAAAGAAACGTATTATAGAACCTTAGGGCTAGTAGGAATATATGCGGGTACTCTGCGCATACTACTTAAAATAGCAGGAGCGCGCTCCTAGCGTAGACCTCGTCACATTTTCATGCTAGTAGACTAGCACGAGTATAGTTAGCATACATGCATAATAGCTACCTTATCTGTTCTTACATTATTTAGTCCCTATGTAAGTAAACTAAAGGCAGGTACTCCGCGCATGTAGTTTAAGTTACTAGCTTAATAGTTGCAGTAGGTAACAGGGGGGCTGCTAGAGGGTATAAAAGCCTCGCTGCTTTCCTAAACATCCTGTTCTAAAACACTAACATTAACTCTACTTCTACTTCGCTAAGCTTTTACCTTGCCGTGTCTGCTTGTCTAACCTAGAGCTTCTTCTTCTTCATTTAATTAATCAATCAAGATCAATCAACTACTCGTCCTAGCATAATAGCTTATATGCTACAGACTAAGTTTAATGCTACTCGCTCTGCCTACAATTGTCGCTTATGTTAACAATGCCTTAACAACCTTAGTAGCTAGGCTGCACACATCTCTCCTCCGCGTGTTAATAAGGCGTCCCCTACCCGCGAGGTATATGTGTCCTATACTAACTAAAGTGTAGCCGAGATCTACGTCAGCGGATTTGATAAGGGTAGTATCTACTACAACTATGTCAATTGTAATAGCAAGCATCAAAAATGCTAAGACCTCCCTAAGGAGGTATACAGAGAGTACAACTAGCTCTGCTGTAACATTAATGACTTCTAGAGCGCGCGCGACAAGGGGATTACTAAAGGTACTCTAACTATAAACAGGCTACAGGCTAAGTACTACAAGGTACTCGCCTACCTGCTTAGTACTCTCTTATGCTTTACTATAACTATAAACCGCTAAAATAGCAGCGTTTGCTTCGACTGTCTACTAACAGGCGAAAACGTTTACCTAGGTCTAATTGCAGACTTAGTCTAGAAGATCTTGAAGGTGTTAACTGTTAGGGTTAAGACCTTCGCTATAGTACGCATATAGTGCGGGTACTCTCCAAGAATATATGCTAACTTCTCTGCTAGACTTACGTTAGCGTCAAGAACTACCCGACTAGCCGCTAGCGTTAACAACTTAGGGCCCTTGCCTCTATCGACAATGACTTTAAGACGCAGATAATCTGCAAGAAGGTTATCAAGTAATTCACTGCTCCTGCCGCTAAGGCTACGCTCTAGCGCCGTACTATGAGGCAGCCTGCCTCTAAGCTAGTCTAGAGGACTAAGCCGTAAATTACTCCCTTAACTCCTGTCGCGTGCGTACAGCTAACATATTATAGCGCCGCTACCTATGCTACCTTAACGCTACTGTCTAAGAAGAAGAAGGCTTAGCTAAAATTAAGGTTAGCGACAAGGAAGCCGAACCTTCCCTGCTTGCGATCTGTACTACGTCTGTTAAGGCGCTAAAGTACAGGCCTCTAAGCCAGATCTTTGAGGAGGAGGAGGACGACAATCAGGATACCTTCGATCCTGACGTAGTCCCTACGCGCTATAGTGTTACTATACTAGTTACGCTAGAGGAAGACACTAAGTTTGATGACGTTATTAACACTTGTGTCAAGAAGCGTAAGATGATCTCTATGAGGGGAGCCATAATCTTCAAATAGGACTAGATGAATCTACAGTAGAAGTTAGTAAATCCTAGAAAGACCTATACTTCTTAGAGGGTATTAGTTACAGCTACTCTGCAATTGCGGACACCCTTTAGTCATCTATGATAACTCCTTCTGTAGAGACAATGTATCGAAGGAACTTAATCCTATCTATAAGGAATAAGTACCTCTTTAGGTTTACATACAGAGCGAACTTACAGAGTTGTTTAAGTACTATCTTTAGATGCTAAATATGCTCCTCCTTCGAGTTAGAGTAGACTAGTATATCGTCTAAATATACTACGTAGCAGGTATTAACGAGGCCGGCTAGGGCCTAATTAATATACGCTTAAAAAGTCGCTAGTGCGTTAGTTAGTCTAAATAGTATTATTATATACTTGAAGTGTCTATACTACATTCGGAACGTAGTCTTCTACTCGTCGCCCTTTCGGATAGGTATCTAGTAGTAGGCATCCTTCAAGTTAATAGACAAGAAGATAGTAGCGTAACCGAGGCGCTTAAGCGTCTCGCTAGGAAGTAGTAGGGGGTAGTACTTCTTCTAAGTTACTACATTAAGGCCCCTAAAGTTAACGTATAGGCAGAGCGTGTTGTCCTTCTTTAGGACAAACATCACTAACGCTCTAGCCTCGCTGTCACTTTGTCGGATTCACGCGTTGTTTTGCGCCTTGTAGAGATAGTCTCGAAGTGTTTCGAGCTAAGATTCTGACATATGATACGGAGGTCGATGCGGAGGATTATAGCCTTCCTTGAGGTTAATCGCATGCTCCGCGTCTAGGGCCTAGGCATAGGCCGTAGCCTCTGCGTCAAAAATATCGGCGTATTTCTCTAACTCTAGCAGGAGGGTAACATCTTCCTTGACGTTCTGTATGCAGACCGCATAGACACATTAGACCTTCTTCATGTCTTTATAGAAGCTATGCGCGTCGCGCATCCTTACTACAGAAACTTTGCCTTTAGAGCTATAGAACTAATTATTAGTAGCTCTATTAATAACGACTCTCTGCTTATGGCGCTACAGGCGGCATAGTAGGAGCTCCTTATTAGGAACGTCTTTAGCGTAGATGACTTCGTTAGTCTTACGCTCTTCTCCTAGAGAGTCCGCGAGTTAGAGGCGCACATTATACGCGCCTTAAGCTACTACGCCTTTGCATTAGAAGGACTTCATAGTAGGCAGTAGGGCTCCTAGAATCAGCTTTAAACTACGCTATACGATTACCCGCTAGGGTATCACGTTAACCTCCGCAAGGTTGTCTAACATACAGTCTACTAGCTTAAGCAAGCCATTAACTCGGAGCGTACCAGACAGGCGCTAGGTAGGCCACAAGTCTACACTATCGGTAACAGACAGCTTAGATACCCGCGGTAGCTATTTAGTTGTCTTAGGCTTGTCCTTCTATCGCCTCCCCTCTAGGGAGGTTTTAGATACCTTATTTACCTTCTTCCTATTATTTTGTTTAGGATAGCAAGCTGCCTAGTAGTCCTTCGCTTTACAGATATAGTAGCTACCTAGAGGCTTCTCGCTACTGTCATTAGGCTTAAAAGGTCTGCTCCTCTAGACTAAACTACCGCGTTAGATTTAACCCTTAGGGCGCTTATAATAGCGGCCCTTTAGTAGGTCTTTAGGGCTCGAACGCTTATTGTCTTTACTACCCGATCGTCTATTTCGCTTCAAGGTAATCTCTATATGTGTCGTAACAGACACGAGGTCTTGCCGAGTTGTCGGAAGTTCATGAAAAATCATGATTATGTTCCGAAGATTGTCATTAATCTTGACGAGTTAGTGCCATATGCGTTACGTCTTAGTATAGGGTAGCATCTGTCTCTCGGGTGTAGCGAGATAGGTAGCAAAGCTAGAGGTACTTTGTCCCTTCCCCTACTTAGCCTTCTTATACTCTACAGACATAGTAAGGGCATAGTTACCTAGATCCTCGACCTAGTTAACATAGAAATAGCGAAAGTCCGCCTCTGTATACATTCTGTTATAGACCTACATAAGGTTATACTGCTTATGCTAATTATTACGAGGTTCCTTATCCTCTTTAAGCTACATCATACTAAAGGTAGCCTGTTTGCCTTCTATAGCATATCCGCGTAGGTTAAGCATGAAAACTACCTTACATACCTATAAGAAAGTTCGAGCCTCCTTTAAGGTGTCTCCCTTAAATGGCTTCAGGTTACGTGCGTTATAACTGCCTCCTAGTTAGCCTACTATGGCCCTAAATTTAGGCACTACATTTACAGGTATACGCAGAGAGTCTACGCCTACTAGTACGTTATCTTCGCGGGTCCCTAGCGTGAAATCTCGCTAGATTTCTTTGTCTGCTAGTTTATTAGTACTACTTATAGCGACGTCTTCGTCGTCCTCGCTATTGTCGCTACTAGAAGGGGTACGGCTTTAGCTCTAGTTCGTAAGGCAGTTTGCGACCTAGTTAACAATCATAGCTATAAGGGCTAGGTCGATAGTCAGGGTTAGCTGTAGTCCCTATACAGGTAATCTATTACCTTGTCTGCCGCGTAATTAGTGTCTAGCAGAACTGTTGTTCGATGTAGTGTCGCTCGCAGGTAGTACTCCTACAGGCTAGTTACTTAGGCTAGCTTCGCTATTGCAGGCGCTTAGGATAGTACTTGCTACATGTTAGTTACAAGTTCGCGGTACTCTAGACATATAGTAGTATTCTCTACTAGACTGCAAAGTAGGGGAGAGAAAGCAGAACTAATATAGATGTATATGTTATATAATATGAAAATATCTTGTAGTATGACAGAGTAATCTGACCTTTTAGTAGGTATAAGATAGCGCTACTTTCTGCTTATTACAGAGGTAGCGCTAGAGGTGCTTATAACCCCTAATGCCTCTTTATTAGGAAAGCATGTCTGAGCCTAATCCTGTAGGGGTACTATAGGGTTAGCAACGTAGGGTATCCTACGTCAGGCATTAATCCTACTTAGATAACATATAAGCTAACATATATATAAAGGACCTCCTTTACTATGTAGTAGGGTTATTATATGCTAAGGGCAGGTATTAGAACCTATGCGGCTCTAATAGCCCCCTAGTATTAACCGTATTAGGGGCCATTAGAGCCGCATAGGTTCCGATTCCTACCCTTAGCATGTAATAACCCTACTACATAGCGAAGGGAGTCCTTTATACATAAGTTAGCTTGTATGTCGTCTAAGTAGGATTAATGCCTAACATAGGACGCCCCTACGCCACTAACCCTACAGTACCCCTATAGGGGCTTCCTGACCCTACGGTACCCCTGCGGGGTTAGGCTTAGACATGCTTTCCTAATTAAGGGGCGTTAGGGGTTATAAGTACCTCTAGCGCTACCTCTATGATAAGCAGAAAGCAGCGCTGTCTTGTACCTACTAAAAGGTCAGATTACTCTGTCATCCTACGAGATATTTTCATATTATGTAGCATATACATCTATATTAGGCTCTGTCCGGATTTTATTATACGCTTTCTATAGGTTCCCTAAAATCACTAGGAAGGTAAGGTCTAACACTACATACGTATAGACTATCTGCTAGAACCTGGCAATTTCTATCTAGAAGGCGACTACTCCCTTGATCTTCAAGTCCCGCATCGATATAGTAGCTCCCTTTGCTACTTGCGTTTCACGACTAATAAAGCTTATACTGAGGCCCTTTACAAGGTCCCTGTTAATTGTAGCATAGCATTAGCACCCTTTATTAATAAGAGCTAATATTCCGAGATTATTTGCAAGGACTAAATTAGTATATATTAGGTTCCTGTCTATCGAACCTTTTGCCTTCTCCTATCCTTTTACTAACGCTTTATCTACTCTTAGCTCCTAACTACGAGTAAGAGTTACTCTTTTCCTAAGCTATTACTCGCGGAAACCGCTTCTTCTTCGTCGTTGTCTAAGAGGGGCAGCACATGTGCGACGTTCATCCTCGTTAGTAGGGTCGCTAGTACATATAGGCAGCCTTTTACCTAGTATCTAGACACTCCGCACTAGAAACAGAGGTTCTTCTCTTAGCGTCTGTCTCGCTCCGCTGCATCTACCTACTTAGCCTGCTGTTTCCCTCCGCTATTCTGGCGTTGTCTACGCATTTGGCCCTAGTCACTAGTCGTACGAGTAGGAGCCATGACAGTGTCCCTGTTAGCGTTAACATAAGTCGCTACGATTCCCCCTTGTATATAAGTAGTAACTCTCGTGCTTGTACTAGGCTCCCGGTCCTTCTCTTTTAGCTACCTTTAGTGCGCTGCTTTAAACTAGTCCGTCTTTTCTGAGTTAGTCATGACCCTCGAGAACACGTAGTAGTCCCTATAGTCCTTAACGTTTGCCATGTACATCTAGGCAGGGTTTAAGAACGTGTTCTTTAGGTATCTGATCTTCGTCTCGTCATTCTACGGGTCTCTACCTACGCTAAGCAGGAGTCCGTCAAATTCGAGCTAGTGTTTATGCCATGGCTGCCTAGGTACGTGCCTAAGGTTAGTTAGTTGTTCTAGGGCCTTAGCCGCTTTGTTACTATCTGTGAACACAACTTCGAGTTACGTGAAGAACTCCTTAGGGTCTTTCCCTTCTGTGTTTCCTTTGTCCTAGTAATGTTACATTCAGGCTCGTTAACGTAAGGGTAGCGTGTCATACGTAGTATCCTAGTAATATTTCCATGAGAGCGGGGGTTTTAGCTTAGAACGCATACAGTACGAACTCCTCATCCTTATAAGGTAGTCTTAAAAGGTTTCCGCTTTACTATCCTAATACGGCGGTTTCTATTTACGTGACCCTACTACATTATTACTAGATCCCGGGTAGGTTCCTACAGACAACGCCTAAAGAAAAGCCCTTACTAACGCGTCTGTAGATTAGTCTGTTAGGGCTAGTGCTAGCGATGCTAGCTGCTAGTGTAACGCGGCTTCCGCAGTAATTAGCGCGGCCTGCGTAGTAGCTAGTTCGCTCTCTACCTGTCGCTAACAGTTTACAAGCTCTTCGATAACCGCTTAGATTTCGGCTAGTGTCGCGACAGTCGGTCCTTTGCTGCCTAGGCTACTTGACTTAGTGCCTAGCGTAAAATCCGTAGGAGACAGGTTGTCTATAGTAATTGATTATAGTTAGCGCAAAGGTGTCCTTAAAGTTAATCCCAAACTTCTTACTAAAGCACTAGGCTACTAGTCAGGCCTTAAATTTGTTGACTAAACCGTTAGTATTATATTTAACATTAAACACCTATTTTAAGGTAACTAGGTTAGTCCCATTTAGCGGCACTATTACTTTAAAGGTTCGGTTTAACTCTAGTGCTGTTATCTCTTACATGACTGCTTTTTTCTAGAGATGGCCCTATTTTAGGTTAGTAACTCCCTGTTCGTATGTCTGTAGAATCAGGATTTTCTTAGTCACCTAGATGCCCGACCTAACTGCTAATGCTGCAATGTCTATGCGGTCCTAACTAGTAGGAATCTAGGCATAGAGAGCCTACAGGTCTTCTAGTTTCGCATCGTACCTGTCATTCTAGTTAGCAAGATCTAGGACAGCAGTTGCCTAGTCGTCATATCAAGCTTGCAGGCCCTAGGAGTTAGTGTCCCATTTAGTATTATCTCCTATATTAGCTCCTACTACATCCTAGACTAGTAGGAAGTTGTCTAGGGCTACAAGCGCTCTCATTAGCTTCTACTTCTCTACCTCACTGTCTCTAGTTGCTAGTATTTTTCCAAGCATTACCATTAGGGTAGCTCGTAACTCAGAATTTTTAGTTAGTATACCCCCTGTCTATGTAGGAATTAACGGGGCCTTAGGTTTGAACTAATCCTCTACTAGACGTGTCCTTTTACCTAAGACTAGCTAAGGTGCGGCTAGTGCTCCTACTAGGCAATTATCAACCGCTAGCTCCTAGACTCCTACTAGCCCGGGGTCGCTCTGCGGCTAAGCTCCTACTAAGCCTAAGTCTTCCTCTAGCTAAGACTAAATTAGTTAAGCTTTATCCTTGTGTTCTTTACTAGACAAGTTATAGCGCTTAACGTCCTTAGTCATTAGCGTAACTAGTATTTCTACATGCGTAGCCTGGCGCCTAATTAGGACCTCGTTAGTAGTTGCTTTTCTTAGTCTGCCTCTTAGGTTTCTTGCTAGAACTATACTAGAGGAATACTTTGTAGAAAGTCTATGCTATATATTACCCCCCTTAACGTCCTTAAAGAATTGCACGGTCCTATAGTGATAGACATCATTCATATTAGGCAACTAAACCCTAAACATCTTTGTTGTGTTTTCTACATATCTAAGGAAGATACCTACTTGTCTACAGTCTATTAGCTTGTCTTGTCTTGTTCCCCCTAGAAGCGACTTTAGTTCTACGTAGGTAACAACCTTACACCCTATACCTAGATGTAGTCTACTAAGGGCATCGTGCTAGTCTATGCCTCCTCTAGAGACATGAGGACACTATCTATCCTTATTCCTAGTCAGTTCTTGACATGAAGGGTAGCCTTAAAGGATTCTACCTAAAATTTGACTAGAAGATTTGCTGTAGACAGCTAGGCCCTTATTACACGTTTATAGTCTTAAATGTGCTTTTCTGCAACTCTATTCATTAGAGAGTTATACGACTTAGTAGGTTCTAGGTTAAACCTGAATTCTTTCTCCTAGCGTTTAAAGACCTTTAGGATCTCCCCTACGTTGTCGGATCTTCCTAACTAAGGTTTCAAGCTAGTTTGTAATTTAACCTTCTTCCTCTAGATTCCTAGGGCAGAGTCTACGTCTAACTTCACTTTTAGTAGGTAGCCCCATGATTTTCGGCTACAGTTGTCTACAATGATTAGGAACTACTTGAAGCTAAGCTATAAGGCTAGGAGAGGACTACAGGTGTCGACTAAAATCATCTTAAGGATACCCTTCTTATAGTTAGCTTCCTTTCTGTGGATCCGCTATATGTTTAATGTTACGCAGACTACGCACTAATGTCCCTTTACTACTTAGATCGGATTTTTCAGGGTTGTGACCTTATGCAGGGTCTTTAGCTTATCAGGACTATAATGCAAGAGTCTCCTATGCTATAGCTCGTACTCCTGCGCTTCTCTGTTAGCATCTAGAGGTTCTCTAGTATCATATCTTGCATCATTTCTATTAAGCGCTAACAACGCTAGTAGTGATTCAGAGACGTTAGTAGATAACTAGCGTAGGCATAGCTGCTTATAGACTCTGTTAAGCTAGTATATACCTTAAGAGGTGTAATATTCTAGTACTAAATCTATCTGAGAGTTAACTATAAAGAATGCGCTCTGTCCTATTAATCTAAAAAGCTCAAACTCTGTTACTAACTTTTGTCCTAAAACTAGTATAACACTAAGCTTTAGAACATAAAGTGCCTAAAGCACTAACTCTAATCCTAGTTAATCTCTGACAACCATTTCCCCTATTAACTAGCTCTTGATAAGTCCTCTACTAACCTTGATCCTTTAGGTCTTAGCTAGTATCAGGGACCTAAAGAGACCCTTGTTGTCAGCTATATAGTTTGACGCGCCTAAGTTAAGGAGGACCGTACCTTAAGATAATTTGTTTCTACCCTTAGCTACTAATTCTGCCACTTTATCGTATTCTTCGTCCCTGTCGTCTAACTAGGAAGAAGTAGACTTAGTAGTGCTGTTGTCACTTAAGCATGATAAGGGGTCTTTAGTATAAGCTAAGTAGGCCTTTCCTTTATGACTAGGATTCTTCTTTCCTATAGTTAGCTTCGACTTCTTTAGTTTTCTATATGATTTTCCTCTCGACTAGTACTTTCTACTAGTAAGCTTAAGCTCCTTTAGTTTCCTTTCTAGCCTGCAAACCTTCTCCTTAGGACTTGTATAATGCTAAGGCGGACTAGTTCTCCTCGGCTTCCTAGCTAGTCTGTTGTTCATTACTCTCCTAGCTGCGTCTAGTGACAGGCAATCCCCGATAAAGTGCCCTGACTTGTTACAGAGAAGGCAATTTCTACCTCGACCTTGTTAGGCGGCAAGTGCTTATTCTGTGCCATTATGACGCGCCTCTTCTTCTAGTAGGATGCCTATGATTTCATTAGGATTAGTCTTATAGGTTAAGTTAATCACTAGTCAGGCAGGGTTAAAACTCTTAGGTAAAGCTAAGAGTAGTTATCAGATTACTTCCTTATTAGTGTACATCTTAGCCAGATTAGGTTTGACATTAAGAATCTTGTCCGCCATTAGTCGTAACTTAGTCTACGCCTCTTAGACTAACATGCTATCATCTATTAAGAAGGTGTAGTATCTCTCCTAAGAGTCTCTCGCATTATACTAAAGTTTCTTCATGTATTTAAAGTGCAGTTGTTCCTAGGCTTTTACTGCTAAGGTATAGGGTAGTATGTATCTCCTGTTGTCTTCAGAGATGCATCGATTAATGTAGTACCGGACACTAGCGTCTACCTTAATATATTCTAGGTAAGTTTTGTCTAGTAGAACCTAACTTGTCCTCTAATAGCGCTTAGTCTTTAGCTTACTTCTAGTCGCTAATTTAGCTGACTTTCCTCTGCCTGCTTCTCTAGTCGTCTTAGTAGCCTTCTCTTTTATACTTAGTCTGGCTACCCCCTTAGCTAGATATAGGTATAGATCCCTAGCTTCCTACTCTAAATTGTACCCTTTGCAAGGGCCGTAAGAGGAGCTATAATCTTTGAGTAGGACTGTATAAACCTATAGTAGAAGTTAGTAAACCCTAGGAATACCTGTACTTCTTAGAGGGTATATAGCCTTAGCTACTCTATAATAGCAGACACCCTTTAGTTATCTATGATAACCCCTTCTATAGTATAAAGGGCGAAGCCTAATGCCCCTAACGCAGGCTAGTAGCCTGTGCGTAGCCCCTAACGTAGGCTAGTAGCCTGTACGTAGCCCCTAACAAGCTTAGCTACAAACGGCCAGATACCTAGCAGATAGTCTCTCCCTCCTTTATTATACTTGTTAAATACTACATAAGCCTTAGTATACACGTCGCTTACTTGTGATATTAAGTATAATTACTAAAGTATAGAAGGAGTGTCTCCTAACTAATTAACCCTAGTGTCTAAGGGTTCTACTAATAAAGAAGTAATAGCTAAAATGCGTCGCATTATCGAAGGAATATATACCTAATAATAACAGATTGTAGCTAAGCTAGCTACTACGCAAACCGCGTTACATTAGTTAGAGTCCTAGTAGTAGCAAAGCATAAGTAGCCCTATAGAAGAGCTGTTAAAAACGCTCGCGGACGCGCTAGCCTTAGCAATGCGCGTAAACCCTAGGGGAGAACTAGCAGGACCCCGTAAATAGAGGCTACTAACATAGGACAGAAAAGCTAAAACGTTTAGAGACTACCTTCTACAGATAAGGAGCTTGCTTAGGGTACGCTCTAGGCTTAAACCCTAGGGGAGTATAGACTACTATTAGAACATAATATACGATACTCTCCCTGCCTACTAAAGCGCTAGGATGCGACACTTCTAGGAAAAAGGAGGTCCGAACAGGGACAAGGATCCTAAGGCATTCTTCATGTAACTTAAGGTAGTATTCGCAGACAATAACGAGATAGCAAAAGCCCTAGAATAGCTTATAAACCTACGACATACTACAGGACAGCCATGGCATAAACACTAGCTAGAATTCGATAGGCTTCTACTATTAGTAGGTAGTAACTATTAAACAGACGACGCGAAGATTAGGTATCTTAAGAACTCATTCTCAAACCCTGCGAGGATGTACATAGTAAACGTAAGGGATATAGGGGACTACTACGCGTTCGCAGAAGAAGTTAAGAGGGTCATAGCAAACTCTAAAGCTACTAACTAGTTTAAAGCAGCCTATAGGAGGTAGCTAAAAGAGAAGAACAAGGACTCTAAGGGTATTTCTACAGCTACCGTACAAGTGCCTAACCCTAGAGTAGGGACCTAGGTAGACGTAGATAGGGACATAGTCATAGTACTAACTTGTACTACTAGAGACTAGGGTAACGACAGGGGGCCCTGCTAAAACAGTAGGCGAAAACAACGCGCAAAATAGTTAGACGCTACAGAAAGAGAGAAGCGCTAGGAGAATAATCTTTGTTACTAGTATAGAGTGTCTAGATACTAGGTTAAAGGGTACCCCTATGCTCTAGCTATACCCTCGACCTAGATAAACGCTACATGTGTGCTGCCCCTATTAGAGGACAGATAGGAAACAGAGGAACCTAAGAAGAGGAACTTAGGAAAAGATTAACTCCTGCCTAGAGTTAGGAGGCGGGAGTAATAGAAGCACTAGTAGAAGGATAGGAGAGAATTAAGGGATCTATAGACAGGAACCTAATTTACACTAATGTAGTCCTCGCAAATAATACCGGAACATTAGCTCTTATTAATGAAGGGTACTAGTACTATGCTACAATTAACAGAGACCTAGCAAAAGGCATTAGTCTAAGCATAATAAGCAGAGAGTCACGAGTAGCAAGAGGCGTAACGGCGTCAATGCGAGACTCTAAAATAGAAGGAGTAGTTACCTTTTAGATAGAAATTACCGGGTTTTAGTTACTAGTATACGCATATGTAGTAAAGGACCTTGCCTTCCCCTTAAGCCTAGGGAACCCTTAGAAGGCACACAATAAAGTCAGGACTACGCTAGAAAGACGCTAGTATTAGCATAGGAGAGCAGGACAGTAGATAGATAAAGGACGGAATCATCAGGAATACAGAGACTATAGTGACTTTACTTGCGTTACTACAACTAAAACAGCAGACATCAAAAAAGCTTTAAAAACAAAAGAGTACCTAACGCTTAACAAGTTAAGACAAACGCTACCCCTAGAGCTTTAACATATGGCCCCGCTGTTTTCTTGCTAGGAAGCAGAGAAACTAGCGCTATACTAGCCTAGTATTAACTATTACGTCAAACTCCGCAAAGAACCTAGTAGATCCCTACTAGCCTTACTATAGGGGCTATTATACAGCATGTCGAAGGAGGAGCTACTTATGCTAAGGAAGTCACTAGACGAGCTACTAGGGAAAGGGTTCATCTAGCCTACTAACTTATAGGCCACGGCTCCTGTTCTTTTTGTCAGGAAGCTAGGTAGTAGTCTCTAGTTCTACTACGACTACCGCGCCCTTAACGTAATTACGAAGCAAAATAGATACCCCCTCGTGTTAATCCCGGAGATACTAAGGAACCTGACAGGAGCCTAATAGCTTACTAAGGTCGACGTAGTGTTACCTTCTATCAGATTTGTATGGCAAAAGGCCATGAACATAAAACGGCCTTCTGCACAGGATTCAGTTTGTTTAAATAGCTAGTTTGACTGTTTAGTTTGTCTAGGGCCCTAGCGATGTTCTAGCGCTATATTAATATACTGTTACGTAAGAGGTTAGACAATAACGCCTCTATATACATAGACGACGTCATTATCTATAGCAACAGGTTAAGAGAAAAGATTACTTTACTAAGGTAACGTAGGTACTCTAGAAGCTATGTAATATAGAAACAAAGGACCCCCTTACTATGTATAGCAGGGTCACTACATGCTAAGGGCGGGCATCGGAACCTATGCGGCTCTAATAGCCCCCTAGCATTAACCGTATTACTGCCCCTCCTCCTATGAGGATGTCCCTAGCCTTACCGAGTAATGCACGCAGAACGTATAGGGTACAGGATGTAGCACACTTATACCGCGCAAGAGTAAATAGGTAGATAGCCTACGTAACATGTGTCATACATATACCTTAACACCTTCGTAGCGAGTACAGGGCGGAGGCTGCTAACTCGGGCGGTTTTAATCCGTCACATGTTAGGCAGCTTCATAATACCTTTGCTTTACATGTAGATCGAGATATCAGGAGACTACGAGCACGTACTTTAGTCAATCCTTGAAATTATAGGGCGAGCATGCGCGCCGGCCTTGCCAAGTAGCTTAGCTGTCCCTATTTAGTCGTGGCTATAGAGAACGTGTCGCAGAACCTTAGGGTAGTAGGAAGGTACGCGGACGCTCTACGCGCGCTACTCGAAACAGTAGGAGCGCGCTCCTAGCGCGGGTCTCGACACATTTTCATGCTAGTAGGCTAGCATGAGTGCTGTTAGCATACATGCGTAACAGCCACGTTATGTGTTCTTGCATCATTAGGTCCCCTTGTAAGTTAACTAAAGGCAGGTACTCTGCGCATGTAGTTCGAGTTACTAGCTTAACGGTTGCGATAGGCAACAGGGGGGCTGTTAGAGGGTATAAAAACCTCGTCGCTTCCTAAACTTTCCTGTTCTAAGACACTAACATCGACCTCCGCTCCTATTTCGCTTAGCTTGCGCCTCGCTATGTCTGTAGGTCTAAACCGGAGCTTCTTCTTCTTTAATCAATTAATCAAGATCAACTAACTCATCTTAGCCATAATAGCTTATATGCTGCAGACTAAGTTCGACGCTACTTACTCTGCCTACGATCGTTGCTCATGTCGACAATGCCTTAACAACCTTAGTAGCCAAGCTGCACACATTTCTCCTCCGCGTGTTAGTAAGGCGTCCCCTACCCGCGAGGTATGCGTGACTTGTACTAACCGAAGCGTAGCCGAGATCTACGTCAGCGGATTTGATAAGGGTAGTATCTACTACAATTATGTTAACTATAATAGCAAGCATCAAAAATGCTAAGACCTCCCTAAAGAGGTATATAGCGAGTATAACTAGCTCTGCCGTAACATCGATGACTTCTAGAGTACGCGCGACAAGGGGATTGCCGAAGGCACTCTGACTATGAACAGGCTATAGGCTAAGTACCGCGAGGTACTCGCCTACCTGCTCGGCGCCCTCTCGTGCTTTACTGCGACTACTAACCATTCTCACGGCAGTGTTCGCTTCGACTCTCTACTAACAGGCGAAAACGTTTGTCTAGGTCTAATCGTAGACTTAGTCTAGAAGATCTTGAAGGTGCTAACTGTTAGGGTTAAGACCTTCGCTATAGTACGCATATAGTGTAGGTACCCTCTAAGTATGAATGCTAACTTTCTCTACTAGGCTAACGTTAGCGTCGAGAAATATCCGACTAGCCGTTAGCGTTAGCAACTCGGGGCCCTTGCCTCTATTGACGATGACTTTAAGACACGGATAATCCGTAAGAAGGTCATCAAGTAATTCACTACTCCTGCTGCTAAGGCTACGCCCTAGCGCTGTACCGAGAGACAGCCTGCCTCTAAGCTAGTCCTAGGGACTAAGCCGTAAGTTACTCACTTAAATCCTGTCGCGTGCATATAGCTAACACATTGTAGCGCCGCCGCCTACGCCGCCTCGACGCTACTGTCTAAGAAGAAGAAGAAGACTAGGGCCGAAATTAAGGTTAGCGACAAGGAAGCGGAACCTTCCCTGCTCGCGACCCGCACTACGTCTGTTAAGACGCTAAGGCACAAGCCTCTAGGCCAGATCTTTGAGGATAAGGAGGATGACGACGTCTAGGATACCTTCGGTCCTAACGTGATCCCTTCGCGCTGTAGTGTCACTATACTAGTTACGCCTAAGGGGGACACTAAGTCCGATAATGTGGTTGACACTTATGTCAAGAAGCGTAAGATGATCTCGAGGGCCGAGCGCGACAGCCGCAAGCGCGCTCGAGTCTCTTTGCCTTCTAATGCTAAGGATAAGGTAGTCGTTATGACTAGGCGTAGTAAGGATGTCGCTAGTTCTCTAGCTACTATAGGCTCTGAAGACAAGCTCCCTTGCAACCTACTAAAGAAGAAGATGCTAGCCTCTCTTTGTGGCGTTGCTACCCCTGTCACTTATAGTCGCTTCAGGGTGTTTGATAGACCCCGTGTAAGTAGGCAGTCCCTAGCGGACCGTAACAAGAGAGACTCTTCTGCTTCGGGTTTAGTTAGGAAGCCCCTAACTAGTAGTCGCTAAGCATTAGCTACGAAGCTAATCTAAGCATGTCTCTTGTTCTTCTTAGGTTTATTCTAGGTGTGCCTTTAGGCATCAATGATGTACGTAGGAAATTAGCTAGAAATAGAGGGAGAAGAGGTAACAGCTTACTAGTCGCCTTAACCTAGATACTAATGACGACGTTAGCTAAGAATAAACCTTTACTATCTAGCCTTAGACGTACTAGCCTAGGGTCTAGCGGGCCCTTCTAGGATAAGCGCTTAACAATCTGTAGGCAGTCATAGTAAAGAAGGATACCCTGTACTTAATAGTCTACAAGGTAATAGAGAACTGTCATAAGGGTAGGTGCTAATAGCAGGAAGGTGACTAGGTGTTAGACTCGCAGAGCTGTGAAGAATATCGACAATAGTAGTTGACCTTGTAACTAACTCTCCTCTAAGCAAGAGAGGATTAAATTGAGATTAAGCACGAAGCTCCTAACTACCTATCCTGAAGCTATCCCTATATACTAGAGAGACAGAGCAGCTCTGTTAGATCTGTCGACAGACCTAACAGATCCATGTCTGTAGATCTGTAGACTAACCCTACAGATCTAAGGGTCTATTATCCCATGACAGATCCCTTCTCCCCTATAGGCCTATAGATCTGTAGGCTAACCCTACAGATCTAGGGATCTATCCTTACATGACAGATCCTTTCTCCTATGACTATGCTTATAACTTATAGTACTCCTATAACTATACTATGACTTATAGCACTTAGGACCCTCATGATCCTATGACTCATAGTACTCCTGACACTTATGACACTATCCCCCTCTTAGCCTAGCTTGTCCCTAAGCTACCTTATTAGTACGGGGTTTCTCTTGTCATTTCCTTTTGTGCTATGATGTCTTCTCTTTCTACATTACTGCCTTGTGTCATCCTAGACACTAACGCCCCTTTAATGCAGAAACGCAAACGCCGCGCAAATTGAATCTATCGTTAGGGCTAGGACAGCATGAAGTCCTGTACTTAGTGTCAAGAGGTAAAGCTCATTTGTTAGGTACACATTTCCTCGGGGAAATGTTCGCAATGTTACTTTAGTAACTGTCAGAGTTACAACGCGAAGGTAATAGAGGTCGAATAGAAGAAGTTAGGCGATTAGCGGAAAAGACTAATTACTGATCTTAATTGTGCGAAGGCAGTCCTAGCTAAGGCTTCACAGAAGATGATAGAGGCGCATGCAAAGGAGATGCGTCTTCGAAAACAGTTAGACGCGGTTAACTAGGAGGTCGAGGATAGTCGCGCTCTTAAGGAGCGTGAGATCGGGGAGGATAAGGCTAAGGAACAGGCTCTCTTGCAGGCTGGGTTTCTTCTTAACCTAGATCCTTCAGCGGGTCTCGCTCTTAGTCCTACGACATAGAGCGTAATAGAGGGTTTCGCTAACGCCTCATATTAGGGTTTCCTGGATAGCGTGATAGCCAAGCCGGTCGACGGCGTCCCGCAGGAGTCTAGTCGTGGCTTAGGATCTTCTTCCTAGGTTCGTTCCTTTCTCGAAACTTCGTATCTTTTGCTAACAGTTTCGTAGATGTTCTAGGGGTTCCTAGGTGTTCTCGGTACTCCTATATCCTTCCTATTTTACTAAGTACTCTTGCTGTCTGTCCTGCTAGCGAGTGTCAACGATCTTCTTGACAGTGTACTCTAGTTCTTCTACTTTAGGGTCGAGTAGTAAGGGTTCCGTTTGTAGTGTAGCGTCTAGCGCTACTTATTCTAGCAGAGAGACATAGAACACAGGGTGTATTCTCATCTGCTTAGGTAGCTGTAACTCAAAATTAACTGGTCCCTTTTTAGCCTCAATCCTGAATAGTCCTAGTTTTATAGCATCTAGTTTTTTACTCGGCTTGTCTGATTTGATGTGACAGCAGAGGAGATACACCTTGT
Organism: Teratosphaeria epicoccoides; assembly: GCA_021401465.1. Lineage (NCBI taxonomy): Eukaryota > Fungi > Ascomycota > Dothideomycetes > Mycosphaerellales > Teratosphaeriaceae > Teratosphaeria > Teratosphaeria epicoccoides. The sequence continues at coordinate 45,502 of JADDMT010000081.1, read as the reverse complement.
CCCCCTCCTTTAGAATTAGTCCCTTAATTCTCTTACGATTTGCGTACTATGCCATGTTCTGCTAATAGAACTACAGGTCGAGTCGTGCTTCTGTTTACAGTCGGCGTAGATGTTCTACTTGTCTAAGTGCTACTAGGTTCGGATCACTAGCTAAGATGTCTAGAATGTCTTCTATAGCTAATCTATATGCCATCTAAAAAGGCGAGAGTCCTGTCGACTCTACTAGCATACTATTATACGCAAGCTATGCTATTAGTAACAATTCTACCTAGTTGTTCTAGTCCCTATTCACATAGGATCGAAGGTACTATTCTAACGTCTAATTTAGACGTTCTGTCTGTCTATCTGTCTAAGGGTAGAAGGAAGTACTTAGTCAATGTTTGACCTAGAATTGTCTCATTAGGGCTCTCTAGAAGTTAGAGGTAAACATGGATCCTCGATCCGTTACTAGGTCCTATAGCATGCCGTGTAGTGCTACTACCCATTTGATGAAGACATGCGCGATATCTTTAGTCTTGAAGTCTTCGTAGTAAGGGATAAACTTCCTGAACTTAGTGAATTAGTCGACTACTACTATGATCCTATCGAAGAACTCATTAGTAGCGGGTTCTCTCGACTAAGGTAGTTTAACGATAAAGTCCATGGCGAGCGATTCCCATGGCCCTTAAGGTACCTTAAGTAGTCATAGTAGCCTATATAGTTTGTGACAGTCATGCTTACTTTGTTAGCAAGTTACACATTAACAGACCTAGTCCTCGATTGCCTTGCCTATCCTAGGGAAGTAATATTCTTGTCAGAGAATTTGCTTTATTTTAGACACTCCTAGGTGTCCTACCTAAGGTACGTCATGTTAGAGGCGTAGTAGTTCTGATTATAAAGACATTAGCACGTATACTAATCCTTGAAACAGAAGGATTCTGTCTTCATCTTCCTAATCCTCCTGTCTATTAATGTCGTTGCGGACAGCAAGTGTAGTTAGGTCGTAGACTAGCGCGTTCTTCAGGTCGTCCTGAAATTCACTAGTCTATGTGACAGTCGTAGCCGCAAGTCAGTTAACTCCTAGCGTGCTATTACTATTTTCCTAGAGAACAGCATGTTTCTCCTGCTTCACGCCCTTCATGTAGTCCGTCTAGCGGCTAAGTGCATCGGCGCGTGCATTATCGGTCCCCTTACAATAGACGATCTTATAGTTAAAACTAGAGAGCTCCTTACTCTACCGAACCTGTCGTTAGTTTAACTCTTTCGTCGTTATGAAGTATCGCAAGTTCTTATAGTCTATGTAGACTGTGACCTAGTGCTTAGAACCTTCTAAGTAGACTCGCTAGGCCTTGTAGGCGTCTACTATGGCTAGAAGTTCTTTGTCGTAGACGTCGTAACAGAGTTTAGGTCTAGACAATTTCCTCGAGTAGTAGGCGACTAGCTGTAGTCGTCTACTCGGCCCTAGTTGACTTAAGCATGCCCCGAGTGCCGCGTTAGAGGCATCTGTTTCGACTGTAATAGGCTTATCTAGGTCGAATACAAGTAAGATTAGCTGATATGTAAATCGTCGCTTAAGTTCCTTGAAGGCATTCTGTTAGGTGTCGTCCTATACGAATAGTGTATCCTTCGTCGTAAGAGTCGTAAGTAGTGCCGTAATCTTCGAATAGTTTGCCACAAATCTTCGGTAGAAGTTAGCGAATCTAAGGAAGGACTATACTTCCTTAACATTAGTCGGCGTAGGCTACTCTTTTACGACCTAGACTTTCTTAGTGTCTATCTTGATTCTATTCTATGCTACTACGTAGCTAAGGAATTATACTTCCTGCTTATGAAACTCGCTCTTCTGAGGCTTAACCTTTAACTAGTAATCCTGGAGTTTCTGAAGTACCTTACGCACATAAGTCCTATGCTCTTCGATCGTCCGGGAGTAGACAAGGATGTCGTCTAGGTATACAACTATAAAGACGTCGAGGTACTCTCGTAGCACGTTATTAATAAATGCCTACTATGTAGCTAGGGCATTTGTTAACCTAAATAGCATGACTATGTACTCGTAGTATCCGAACCTAGTTCAGAACGCGGTGTTCTATTCTTCGCCTTCCTTAATTCAAATTCGGTTATACACTCTAGGTATGTCGAACTTTAAGAACTATATTGCTCCTTATAGGCAGTCCTGCAATTCTAAGAGCAAAGGAAGCGGATAACTATTCTTTATCGTGATGTTGTTTAATCTACGATAATCTACGTAGAGTCGCTAGTCATCTTCCCCCTTAGGCACAAACAGGATTAGATATCTGGCTAGGGACTACGACTTACGGATGAAGCCTTTCCGGAGGTTGTCTTCTAGGTATTTCCGGAGAATCTCTAGTTTCGCCGCTAATAACAGGCGAACTAATTGCTTCGTTAGTGTCTTGCTAGGGAGTAAGGGTATCCTGTAGTCCTACTCCTAGTGTTCTAGCAGAGCTTCTTAGTCGGGTTCTTCCTCGAAAAGAGTAGCGAACTCTTTATACTCATTAGGAACTATGAATTCGACCTTGACTTCCGATTGCGTTGCTTTAACCTATAGGATGTGTACTTCCTGTTCTAGATCCTTAATGGCGGCTACTATCTCGCTTAAAGTCATAGCACATATTTTGATCTTGCCTAGTACGTCGTGTACTACAGGTAGAGGTATTAATCTTGAGAGTTCCGGGAACTAGATCCTCTCATTCTTCTAGTCGATATAGGGGTTAGCGTTTCTTAGCTATAGCAACCCTAGTACTACATCCGAGCCTAGTGACTCCGTGATGTCGAACTAGAGCATCTTTTAGTAGCGTCCTATCCGTAGAGGCATTATCTCGGTCTCTTTGTCAACTACTCCTTAGTTGTACGTGACCGGCTTTCTATTAATTACTTGTAGTAAGAAAGCATTTGTCTTCGCCTGTAGCTTTATCCTAGCTATCCTAGCGAACTTGGGCGTCATGAAGATTCTAGTACATCCTGAATCTAATAAGGCCCTAGCTAGCGTCTCGTTAATGTGCACCTATACTCTAAGGTTGTTCGCGTATCTGGCGCTGATTGCGGCACATCGTTGTAGCCCTGTCTAGTCTGTCTGTAGGTCTAATTCCGGCGGACCTCGTCGTTTCCCGAATAACTGTCTTCACGGACTAGTTTAGGGATCGTGCGGTCTTGGCTTCTTCTCTGAGCGTTACTATTTTCTAGCCTGAGAGGTCGTTCTCGCTCTTAGCCTCGCTGTTCCTGCGCGTTTCTTACGTACTCTATCTTTAAGTGATAGACTTAGAGTCGTAGCGCTTGTAGAATCTGAATACCTTCGTAGGTTAGGTAGCCTCCCTAGGGCGTAAACTCTACCTTAAACAGTACAATTTCCTAGACAACTTTCTGACACGCGTGAGGTTAAGCTACGACCGGTAGTCTCCTTAGGTGTCGTTACATACAGTCGGCTAGTTCGTCATACTAAAGCTAGTCGACATGCTGTACTCTATTAATCTATGGGCAAGCCTAAGCCTACTAGTTCTGTATGATTCGGATAATATCGAGTCTGATGTCATGCAGCGGCATAGCCTATCGCTCTATGCTCTCGTCTTCCTCGGAATCAGGAATGACGGCTTCGACAAGCTCGTAGTTGTCGTCCGAACCTTCTTCTTCTTCTTCTAGTTCCTGTTCTCTCAGGACTGTCGTACTAGAAGGTGTACCCCTTAGCGCACAGATCGACTATGCCTTGTTTTAGCTAGGGTACTATCTAGAACTATCTTTATCACTCATGTGAATTTGACAATCGTCGTCGTAGCACGTAGTCTAGGTAAGTACGGCATAGTCCGGTTCTTAAGTAGCGGCGGCCTTTTGCTTAGGTGCCGTCGTTGTCGCGCGAGCCTGCTCTATCCTAGGCAGCTCCTGTCGTTGCTTCTTAGCAAAACATTCGCGGGCAAAGTGTCCTTTCTTTCTACAGTTGTAGCACTCGAGATTACTCTTGTCGAATGGCTTCTTCAGACCATTCTAGGGAGGAGAGCCCTTCCGCGGCTTTCCTTAGGGTCTATTCCTCGGACGCCCCTTAGTCGCATCTAACTCTATCGGTTAGAGACCGTAGTAATCGCTTCGCCATTTTGGTGCTAATCGTTAGACCTTATGGTTAGCCTGTACTAGCTTGCGATTTCTATGTTGTCGTTCTTACTGTCGTTCCTAGATGCGATTATCGATCCTAATCGCGAGATCGCTTATTTCCTTGAATGTCGTTAGCCGATCCCCTCAGGCAATTTCGTCTTTAACTGTCTCCTTTAGTCCCTAGTAGAACTAAGCGGCTAAAGCATTATCATTCTAGTCGACTCGAGCAGAGAGGGTCTAAAAGTCCGCGTAGTACTTAATGGCAGAACCTTTCTGCTAGATTCCTAGGAGAGCTCTCTCGGCCTCTTGTTGCTTATTACCGAGCCTAAAAGCTTCGCGTAATGCCTTAAACAAAGACTTGTCTAAGTTAAGAATCTCCCTAGTTGTCGTCTTCCTGGCTTCGACGTTACTGACGTGATCTAGATAATCTGTTAGATAAGGCTAGATAAACTCGAACGCTAGTCCCTTTAGGTAAGAGACAATGTACATTATTCGGTTATGATATGTCGTAAACTATTCCGTATCTATGTTAAATGCTAACTAGCATTATAGGATAAACATCTTGACTTGAGATCGTTGTCCTATGAACTCTGTAGGGCTTCCTATCTTGAAGCCGTTATTGCCGTGTCTATTCCTAGTAGTTAAACCTGCGACAGATGCTAGAGCTATCTCGCTAAGGTAAATAGATTCGAGCTATTACGTAATTTAAGGTATAGCGGCAACTTGTTCTCGTGGTATTAGTTAACTGTCGCTAGAAGTTAAACTAACAGTTAAAGAACTACTTAACATAGGCGTATGTTAAGCACTTGACAAGTCCCCTAATGCTTCCTTAGAAGTAGTACTTAAAATGTCATAACAGTATGTGCTAATAGCAGGAAGGTAACTAGGTGTTAGACTCGTAGAGCTATGAAGAATATCGACAATAGCAGTTAACCTTGTAACTAACTCTCCTCTAAGCAAGAGAGGATTAAATTAAGATTAAGCATAAAGCTCCTAACTACTTGTCCTAAAGCTATCCCTATATACTAGAGAGACAGAGCAGCTCTGTTAGATCTGTTAACAGACCCGATAGATCCGTGTCTATAGATCTGTAGACTAACCCTATAGATCCGAGGGTCTATTATCCTATGACAGATCCCTTCTCCCCTATAGGCCTGTAGATCTGTAGACTAACCCTACAGATCTAGGGATCTATCCTTACATGACAGATCCTTTCTCCTATGACTATGCTTATGACTTATAGTACTCCTATAACTATACTATGACTCATAGCACTTAGGACCCTTATAATCCTGTGACTTATAGTACTCCTAATACTTATGACAAGAACAGAGCTTAGGTATTACTAGCTAGGATAAAGCTAAAGCTGTAGGCAGGGGGCTACAAGATTAACAAGAGAGGCTACCTGTAGTACTAATATGCTAGACGTATAGGTGCTAGCTACAGGCTTGGCGTCACGTGACCTTGCGGATATTTCTTAGGCTGTAGTATGTATGCATATGTAGCTAACTATAATCAGCCCTGTTACAGGACTAATTACTAAGCCTTTTAGCCATGTAGGGTAGTAGTAAAAGGTCGGCACACCTTCCCTATTAAGAGTAATTAGTCCTATATAGTTAGACCTAGGTTTAAGCAATTTTTTCGCTTAGATCTCTAGCTAAGAGTACAGGGTATCTGCAGATGCTAACTAGCTTAGGGTAACATATGCCTAACTATGTAGGGTAAAACTGCCGCTAAGTCATGTGTCTATAGAGAGTTACTACCTCCCTCTAAGTCATGTGTCTATGTAGACCCCCCTGCCTCTAAGTCATATAACAGTACGCCATTTAGTTTAGTAGAACTAAGGGCAGTCCCCTTAGGGAGAGGGGATAATAATATGCCAGACATACAGGTACTAGCTGCAGGCTTGGCGTCACGTGACCTTGCGGATATTTCTTAAGTTGTAGTATATGTGCATATGTAGCCTACTATAATCAGCCCTGTTATAGGACTAATTACTAAGCCTTTTAGCCATGTAGGGTAGTTGTAAAAGGTTAGCATACCTTCCCTATTAAGTACTATGACAAGCTATAGGTACTAGGGAAGGCAGCTACTAAGACTAAGCATAAAACACTAGACCCCTAAGGGGAAAGTAACGACACGTTAAGGACAAAGCTAATCTAGTCTATACATGACACCCTAGTATATAGGCATCCTAGACAGAAAACTATAACAACAATACTAGGATGTAACTTCTACTAGCTACTACTATCTAAGTGATACGGTTGATACTAGGGGGCCATAGGAGCCATATAGGTTCTAATGCCTACCCTTAGCATGTAATGACCCTACTACATAGTAAGGGGGTTCTTTAGGTCCTTCGCATATATGTTAGCTTATATGTTATCTAAGTAGGATTACGCCTAGCATAGGATGCCCTATAGCGCTAACCCTATAGTATTCCTACAGGGTTAGGCTTAGACATGCTTTCCTAATTAAGGGGCGTCAGGGGTTATAAGCGCCTCTAGTACTACCTCTGTGTCATGAGTGCTATAAGTTATGAGCACTATAGCCTAAGTCATAATGCATGCATAGAAGAAAGGATCTGTCATGTAAGGACAGACACCTAGATCTGTAGGGTTAGTCTATAGATCCCTAGGCATGCATAGAAGAAAGGATCTGTCATGTAAGGATAGACACCTAGATCTGTAGGGTTAGTCTACAGAGCTATAGACATAGGTCTAACAGGTCTGTTAACGGATCTAACAGAACTAGCCTGTCTCTCTAGTATATAGGGGTAGCCTTAGGACAGGTAGTTAGGAGCTTTGTGCTTAATCTTAATTTAATTTCCTTTCCCTAGGGGATCGTTAGTTACAAGGTTAATTGCTATTATTGATATTCTTCACTACTCCTCAAGTCTAACACCTGATCCCCTTCCTGCTATCGGCACCTACCCTTATGACATTTTGAGTACTACTCCTAAGGAAGTATTAGGGGACTTGTCGAGCGCTTGACATACGCCTATGTTAAGTAGTTCCTTAGCTGTTAGTTTAACCTCTAGCGACAACAGTCAACTAACACTACGAGAACAAGTTGCCGCCACACCTCAAATTACTTAGTAGCTCGAATCTATCTACCTTAGCGAGATAGCTCTAGCATCTGTCGCAGGTTCGACTACTAGAAACGGACATGGCAACAATGGCTTTAAGATAGGAAGCCCTATAGAGTTTACAGGACAACAATCTCAAGTTAAGATGTTCATCCTCTAATGCTAGTTAGCATTTAACGTAGATACAGAACGGTTTACGACATATCAGACACATTATAAGCGAATGATGTACATTGTCTCTTACCTGAAGGGACTAGCGTTCGAGTTCATCTAGCCTTATCTGTCAGATTATCTAGATCATGTTAGTAGCGTCAAAGCTAGGAAGACGACGACTAGGGAGATCCTTGACTTAGACAAGTCTTTGTTTAAGGCGTTACGTAAAGCCTTTAGGCTTAGTAACGAATAACAAGAGGCTAAGAGAGCTCTCCTAGGAATTTAGCAGAAGGGTTCTACTATCAAGTACTATGCAGACTTTTAGACCCTCTCTGCTCGAGTTAACTAGAATGATAATGCTTTAGCCGCTTAGTTCTATTAGGGACTAAAGGAGACAGTTAAAGACGAAATTGCCTAGGGAGATCGACTAACAACATTCAAGAAAATAAGCGATCTTGCGATTAGGATCGATAATCGCATCTAGGAACAACAGCAGGAACAATAACATGGAAATTGCTAGCTAGTACAGGCTAACCATAAGGTCTAACGATTAGCACTAAGATGACAACGTAATTACTACGGTCTCTAACTAATAGAGTTAGATATGACTAAGGGACGCCTGAAGAGCAGACCCTAAGGAAAGCCACGGAAGGGCTCTCCTACCTAGAATGGTCTAAAGAAGCCATTTGACAAGAATAACCTCGAGTGCTACAACTGTAGAAAGAAAGGACACTTTGCCTGCAAGTGTTTTGCTAAGAAACAGCGTCAGGAACTACAACGGACAGAACAGGCTTACGTGACAACATTAGCACCTAAGCAAACGGCTGCTACTACTCAAGTACTAGACTATGCCTCACTTACTTAGACTATGTGCTATGACGACAATTGTCGGATTCACATGAGTAATAAAGATAGTTCTAGATAGTACCCTAGTCGTAACAAGGCGTAGTCTATCTGCGTACTAAGGGGTGTACCTTCTAGTGTAATAGTCCTAAGGCAATAGGAGCTAGAAGAAGAAGAAGGTTCAGACGACAACTATGAGCTTGTCAAAGCCGTCATTCCTAATTCTGAGGAGGACGAGAGCATAGAGAGATAGGCTATGCCGCTGCATGACATTAGACTTAATATCATCCGAATTATACAGAACTAGTAGGCTTAGGCTTGCCCCTAGGTTAATAGAGTATAACACGTTAACTAGCTTTAATATGATGAACTAGCCGACCGCATGCGACGATACCTGAGGAGACTACTAGTTGTAGCTTACCCTTACTTGCATCAGAAGATTGTCCAAGAAAATGTACTGTTTAGGGTAGAGTTTATGCCCTAAGAAGGCTACTTTACCTACGAGGGTATCTAGGTTCTAAGAGCGTTGCGACTCTAGGTTAGCTACTTAGAAATAGAGTACGCAAGAAACGCGCAGGAATAACAAGGCTAAGAGCGAGTACAACCTCTTAGGCCGGTTAGTAGTAACGCTCGAAGAAGGGTAAGCTAAGACTACACGATCCCTAAACTAATGAATTCTTTAATGGAATCATGGTAGTAGTTAACTAATTCACTAAGTTTAGGAAATTTATCCCCTACTACAAAGACTTTAAGACTAAAGATATTACGCATGTCTTCATCAAATAGGTAGTAGCATTACATGGCATGCTACGAGACCTAGTAACAGATCGAGGATCCGTGTGTACCTCCTACTTCTAGGGAGCCCTAATAAGACAATTCTAGGTCAAACATCGACTAAGTACTTCCTTCTACCCTTAGACAGATAGACAGATAGAACGTCTAAATCAGACGTTAGAATAGTACCTTCGATCCTATGTGAATAGGGACTAGAACAACTAGGTAGAGTTGTTGCTAATAGCACAACTCGCGTATAATAGTACGCTAGCAGAGTCGACAGGACTCTCGCTATTTCAGATAGCATATAAATTAGTAATAGAAGACGTTCTAGACGTCTTAACTAGTAATCTAAACCTAGTAGCACTTAGGCGAGTAGAACACCTCCGCCGATTACAAACAGAAGCATGACTTGACCTGTAGTTCTATTAGCAGAACATGGCATAGTACGCAAATCGTAAGAGAATTAAGGGACTAATTCTAAAGGAGGGGGACAAGGTGTATCTCCTCCGCTATCATATTAAATTAGACAAGCTAAGTAAAAAACTAGACACTGTAAAACTAGGACTATTCCGGATTAAGGCTAAGGAAGGACTAGTTAATTTTGAATTACAGCTACCTAAGCAGATAAGAATACACCCTGTGTTCTATGTCTCTCTACTAGAACAAGTAGCGCTAGACGCTACACTACAAACAGAACCCTTACTACTCGACCCTAAAGTAGAAGAACTAGAGTACACTGTCGAGAAGATCGTTAACACTTGCCAGGTAGTGATACGGTTAATACTAGGGGGCCATTAGAGCCGCATAGGTTCTAATGCCCGCCCTTGGCATGTAGCGACCCTGCTACACATAGCAAGGGGGTCCTTCGTACATACGTTAGCTTGTATGTCATCCGAGTAGGATTAGTAGTCGACGTAGGACGCCCCTATGTCGCTAACCCTATGATACCCCTGCGGGGATAGGCTTAGACATGCTTTCCCTAATTAAGGAGCGTTAGGGGTTATAAGCACTCTTAGCGCTACCTCTACGATAAGCAGAAAGCAGCGCTATCTTGTACCTACTAAAAGGTCGGATTACTCTGTTACACTACGAGATATTTTCATATTATATAGCATATACATCTATATTAGTTCTGCTTTCTCCTCCCTGCTTTGTAGTCTAGTAGAGAATACTACGATATGTCTAGAGTACCATGAACTCGCAACTAACGCGTAGCGAGCGCCATCCTAAGCGCCTGTAATAGCGAAGCTAGCCTAAGTAACTAGCCTGTAGAAGTACCCCCTGCGAGCGACACCTTATTAAGCGACAGTTCTGCTAGAGGCTAATTACATGGCAGACAAGGTAATAGACCCCCTACATAGGGACTGTAGCTAAGACCGACTATCGACCTAGCCCTTGTAGCCATAATTGTTAATTAGGTCGCGAACTGCCTTACGAACTAGAGCTAGAGCCGCACTGCTTCTAGTAGCGACAATAGCGAGGACGACAAAGACGTCGCTATAAGCGGTACTAATAAACTAGCGGACGAAGAAATCTAGCGAGATTTCACGCTAGGGACCTACGAAGACAACTTACTAGCAGGCGTAGACCCTCCGCGTGTGCCTGCGAGTCTAGTGCCTAAATTCGGGGCCATAGTAGGCTAGCTAGGAGGTAGTCGTAACGCACGTAACCTAAAGCTGTTTAAGGGAGACACCTTAAAGGAGGCTCGAACTTTCTTGCAAGCGTGTAAGGCAGTTTTCGTGCTTAACCTACGCGGATATTCTACAGAGGGCAAATAGGTCGCCTTTAGTGTGATGTAGCTCGAAGAGGATAAGGAACCTCGTAACAATTAGCATGAGCGGTATAACCTTATGCAGGTCTATGACAGAACGTATATGTAGGCGGACTTTCGCTAGTTCTATGTCGACTAGGTCGAGGATCCGGGGAATCGCGCCCTTACTATGTCTATTAAGTACGAGAAGGCTAAGCAGGGGAAGGGACAAACAACCTCTAGCTTCGCTACCTACCTCGCTACACTTAAGGGACAAATGCTACCCTATACTAAGACGTAACGCGTGCGGCACTTACTTGTCAAACTTGATGACGATCTTCAGAATATAATCATGACTTTTCATGAACTTCCGACAACTAGGCAAGACCTCGTGTCCCTTACGACACGTATAGAGATTACCTTAAAGCGAAATAGAAAGTCGGGTAGTAAGGACAATAAGCGTCTAAGCCCTAAGGACCTACTAAAGGGCCGCTATTACAAGCGCCCTAGGGGTCACGCCTAATGCGGTAGTTCATTTAGGAGGAGCAAGCCCTCTAAGCCAAAAGACAGTAGTGAGAAGCCTCCGAGTAGCTGCCACATCTGTAGAGCGAGGGACTACTAGGCGGCTCGCTATCCTAAACGAAGTGATGGGAAAAAGGTAAGTAAGGTGTCCGAAACCTCCCTAGAGGGGAGGCGAAAGAAGGACAAGCCCGAGACAGCTAAATAGCTGCTACGGGTATCTAAGCTGTCTGTCACTAATAGTGTAGACTTATGGCCTGCCTGGCGCCTATCCGGTACGGTCTAAGCTAATAGCTCGCTTAAGCTAGTAGACTGTATGTTAGACGACCTTGCGGAGGTTAACGTGATACCCTAGAGGGTAATCGTACGGCTCGGTTTAAAGCCGATCCTAGGAGCCCTGCTGCCTACTATGAAGTCCTTTCGGGGCGAAGGCGTAGTAGCTCGAGGCGCGTATAACGTGCGCCTCTAACTCGCGGACTCCTCGGGAGAAGTGCGCGAGACTAACGAAGTCTTCTACGCTAAAGACGTTCCTAATAAGGAGCTCCTACTCGGCCGCCCTTAGCGCTACAAGCAGGGAGTCGTTGTTAATAGAGCTACTAACAACTAGTTCTATGGCTCTATAGGCGAAGTTCCTGCAGTGTAGATACGTGACGCACGTAGCTTCTATAAGGACATGAAGAAGGTCTAGTATGTGTATGCGGTCTACATACAGAACGTTAAGGAAGACGTTACCCTTCTGCCTAAGTTAGAGGAATACGCCGATATTTTCGACGTAGAGGCTGCGGCCTATGCCCGGGCCCTAGACGCGGAACATGCGATTAACCTTAAGGAGGGTTATAATCCTCCGTATCGACCTCTGTACCCTATGTCGGAATCGTAGCTCGAAACACTTCGAGACTATCTCTACAAGGCGCAAAGAAACGCGTAGATCTGACGAAGCGACAGCGAGGCTAGAGCGCTAGTTATGTTCGTCCTGAAGAAGGACAACACACTCTGCCTATACGTTAACTATAGGGGCCTTAACGTAGTAACTTAGAAGAACCGCTGCCCCCTACTACTTATTAGCGAGACGCTTGACCGCCTTAGTCGCGCTGCCATCTTCTTGTCTATCGACTTGAAGGACGCCTACTACTAGATACTAATCCGAAAGGGCGACAAGTAGAAGACTACATTCTAAATGTAGTATAGACACTTTAAGTATACAATGATGCTATTTAGCTTGACTAATACACTAGCAACGTTCTAAGCGTATATTAACTGAGCCCTGGCTAGCCTTGTTGACACCTGCTACGTAGTATATTTAGACGATATACTAGTCTACTCCGACTAAAAGGAGGAGCATATTTAGCATCTAAGGATAGTGCTCGAACAGCTCCGCAAGTTCGCTCTGTACGTAAACCTAAAGAAGTGCTTATTCCTAACAGATAGGATTAAGTTTCTTGGATACATCGTCTCTATAGAAGGAGTCATCATAGATAACCGAAGGGTGTCTGTAATCACGGAGTAGCTGCAGCTAACTACCCTCCGAGAAGTGTAGGTATTCCTAGGATTTACTAACTTCTATCGCAGATTTATATGATCCTACTCGAAGATCGTGGCTCCCCTTACGGCCCTCGCAAAGGGCGCGATTCGAGGAAAGAAGCTAGGGAGGGTGCCTTAGGAGGAGGCTTAGAGCAAGGCTTTCTCTAAACTTAAAGCAGCTTTTTAAACTACGCCTATACTTTAGCACTTTAACCCTGCTACGAAGATCTAGATAGAGACCGATGCTTCAAAATTCGTAATAGCCGCAATTATATCGCAGCTCTAGTCGCATGAAGGTAGTACGCGATAGTACCTGATTGTGTTCTAGTTGCGGAAGATGCAGGGCACTAAGCTTAACTATAAGACTCACGACTAAGAGCTTTTAGCTATTATTAACAGCTTCAAGGAGTACTAACACTACCTCGAAGGCGTAGCGTACCCTATTAAGGTACTTACTAACTATAACAACCTTCGCGGCTTCATGGGCGTGAAGTAGCTAAGTAGTTAGTAAGCAAGGTAGGCGACTTTCCTCGCTAGCTTTGACTTCGTTATCTAGCATCGTTCCGGAAAGACGAATCTAGCTAATAGTCCTTCGCGACGACTAGACTACGACACTAGGGAGGAGGGTAACTGACAGCTTCTCCCTACGCTGCAAACGAAGCTTGTAGTTTAGGGCAGCGATCTGTCGTTAGCTCCTCTTGTAGGTTGACTGTAGGTCTAATAGGGCCTTATAGCCTCTGCTAGCGACGAACCCTCCTATCTGGCAGTTATGGCGACTATGTCTAGCTCGATCTGTGCGGTAGTTGACTAGCTTACATGTAGTAAGCATGCGATGTCTAAAGAACCCTTTAAAGAAGTCTCGAGACTTATTCAGCAGTTGCAAGAGCAAGAACCGGAGTTAATTAATGAGGGTGTAGCCCTCTAGGACACTGTAGGCAGTCTGAAGTACTAGACTAAGTTAGGCGACTTGTAGTACTTTGACAATAGGCTCTACGTACCCGCTAACTACGTACTCTGTTCGCAGCTCCTCTGTATTCATCATGACAATAAACTCGCAGGCCATTTTAGCGCAGAGAAGACGAACGCACTTCTCAGACGCAAATACTAGTAGCCTACGCTAGAGCAGGATGTCTCTAACTATGTCAAATCCTGCTAGACGTGCTAGGTTAGCAAATCTCGGCGCTATTGCCCCTATAGCGATGCTTAGGCACTCCTACTACTAGAGAGACTATAGCAAGACTTAGCCATGGATTTTATTACCGATTTGCCGCTAGCAAAGTAGAAAGGCAATGTAGTTGATGCTATCCTTATAGTAGTCGACTAATACTCGAAGATGAATGTCTTCATCCTATGTACAAAAAAGTGCATAAGCGGCGAGCTTGCGCGACTACTTCGTGACGAAGTTATATAGCGCTTTAGTGTCCCCCGAAGTATCCTATTAGATTGAGGTTCTGTCTTTACTAGTGAATACTAGCAAGAATTTGTGTTTAAGGCGCGTGTTAAGCACTACCTAAGTATAGTATTCTCTCTACAGACTAATAGTCAGACTAAACGTATAAACTAGACTCTTAAGTAGTACCTTTAGTACTACTACGCTAAGAACTAGGATGCCTAGGCCATCGTAATTCCTATGGCGGAATTTGCAGTTAATAATAGTGTGCATGCTACTATGCGCATGTTGCCATTTTAGATTCTTTATGGCTTTAATCTAGAAATACACCTAGAACCGCCTCAGGACAAGTCTTCTAAGGAGAGGGTGCTAGCTGCCGCGGAATTAGCGCGGCGTATGCGCGAGGTACATTCGGTACTAATAGAACACTAGAAAAAGGCCTCAGAATCCTAGATTAAACATAATAACGCCTATGCTAAACTAATGTAGTATGCAGTTAGTACGAAGGTATTACTGTTAACGAAGAATCTTAAGCTGAAACTTCTAAGTAAGAAGATGACGCTAAGGTTCGTCAGACCCTTCCGGATACATGACGCGATAGGCTCGCAGGCATACTAGCTATCGTTACTATCGTCGTATTATGTGCATGACATCTTCTACGTATCTCTACTCAAACTATAGGTATAGCGTAAGGGCGAAGAGCCTGCGGAGCTAATGCTAGTAGCAGAAGAGAACGAAGAGTAGGAAGTCAAGGGTATTAAGGATAGTATACAGCGTAAAGGCGCAACGTACTATCTAGTAAAGTAGAAAGGATACCTACCTAAGTACACACAATAGGTTCTAGCCGAAGACTACAAGAACGCTCTAGAAGCTATTCGTGAATTCGAAGAGCAGAGGAGGCGTGAGTAGGGCTTAAGAAGGTTAATTCGTAGGAAGATGAGGGTTTTAGAGCAGAATTCTTAACATGTGTATGTAGCGCATAACGCGCGGAGTAACAACAAGAAGCAAACGCCCTACTAATACATTATTAATGCCTAAAGGCACACCTGGAATAAACCTAAGGAGAACAAGAGACATGCTCGGATTAGCTTCGTAGCTAATGCTTAGCGACTACTAGTTAGGGGCTTCCTGACTAAACCTGAAGCAGAAGAGTCTCTCTTGTTACGGTCCGCTAGGGACTACCTACCTACACGGGGTCTACTAAACACCCTGAAGCGACTATGAGTAACAGGGGTAGTAACGCCACGAAGAGAGGCTAGCATCTTCTTCTTTAGTAGGTTGCGAGGGAGCTCGTCTTTAGAGCCTATAGTAGCTAGAGAGCTAGCGACATCCTCACCGCGCCTAGTCGCGACGCCTACCTCATCCTTAGCATTAGAAGGCAAAGAGACTCGAGCGCGCTTGCGGCTGTCGCGCTCGGCCATTAAGATCATTTTGCGCTTCTTGACACAAGTGTTAACCACATTATCGGACTCGGTGTCCCCCTTAGGCGTAACTAGTATAGTGACACTATGGCGCGAAGGGATCACGTTAGGACCGAAGGTATCCTAGACGTCGTTATCCTCCTCATCCTCAAAGATCTGGCCTAGAGGCTTGTGCCTTAGCGTCTTGACGGACGTAGTGTAGGTCGCAAGCAGGGAAGGTTTGGCTTCCTTGTCGCTAACCTTAATTTCGGCCCTAGCCTTCTTCTTCTTCTTAGACAGTAGCGTCAAGGCAGCGTAGGCGGCAGCGCTACAATGTGTTAGCTGTACGCACGCGACAAGATTCGAGTAAGTAGCTTACGGCTTAGTCCTTAGGACTAGCTTAGAGGCAGGCTGTCTCTCGGTACGGCGCTAGGGCGTAGCCTTAGTAGTAGGAACGGTGAATTGCTTGATAACCTTCTTGCGGATTATCTACGTCTTAAAGTCATTGTCAATAGAGGCAAGGGCCCCGAGTTACTAACGCTAACAGCTAGTCAGATATTTCTTGACGCTAACGTTAGCCTAGCAGAGAAAGTTAGCATTTATACTTAGAGGGTACCTATACTATATGCGTACTATGGTGAAGGTCTCGACCCTAACGGTTAGTACCTTCAAGATCTTCTAGACTAAGTCTACAATCAGACCTAGACAAACGTTTTCGCCTGTTAGTAGAGAGTCAAAGCGAACACTGCTATGAGAACAGTTAGCAGTTACGGTAAAGCACAAGAGGGCGCCAAGTAGGTAGGCGAGTGCCTCGTAGTACTTAGCCTGTAGCCTGTTCATAGTTAGAGTACCTTTAGCAATCCCCTTGTCGCGCGTACTCTAGAAGTCATCGATGTTACGGCAGAGCTAGTTATACTCGCTATATACCTCTTTAGGGAGGTCTTAGCATTTTTGATGCTTGCTATTGTAGTTGACATAATTGTAGTAGACACTACCCTCATTAAATCCGCTGACATAGATCTTAGCTACGCTTCGGTTAGTACAAGTCACACATACCTTGCGGGTAGGGGACGCCTTACTAACACGCGGAGGAGAGATGTATGCAGCTTAGCTACTAAGGTTGTTAAGGCATTGTCGACACAAGCGACGATCGCGGGTAGAGCGAGTAGCGTCAAACTTAGTCTGCAGCACATGAGCCATTATAGCTAAGACAGGTTAATTAATCTTGATTAATTGATTAAAGAAGAAGAAGCTCTAGTATAGACCTGCAGACAAGGCAAGGTACAAGCTAAGCGAAATGGAGGCGGAGGTTAATGTTAGTGTCTTAGAACAGGAAGTTTAGGAAAGCGACGAGGTTTTTATACCCTCTAACAGCCCCCCTGTTACCTCCCGTAACCGTTAAGCTAGTAACTCGAACTACATACGCAGAGTACCTACCTTTAGTTAACTTACAAGGGGACCGAATAATGTAATAACGGATACTACGGCTGTTACGCATGTGTACTAACTGTACTCGTACTAGCCTACTAGCATGAAAATGTGGCGAGACCTACGCTAGGAGCGCGCTCCTACTGTTTCGAGTAGCGCGCGTAGAGTGTCCGCGTACTTTCCTACTGCCCTAAGGTTCTGCGACATGTTCTTCACAGTCACGACTAAATAGGGACGGCCAAGCTACTTAGCAAGGCTAGCGCGTATACTCGCCCTATAATTTCAAGGATTAACTGAAGTACGTACTCGCGGTTTCCTAATATCTTGATCTGTATGTAAAGCGAAGGTGTTACGAAGCTGCCTAACATGTAACAGATTAAAACCCGCCCGAGTTAGTAGCCTCCGCCCTGTACTCGCTACGAAGGTATTAAGGTATACGCATAACACATGTTATATAGGCTATCTACCTATTTACTCTTACGTAGTGTAAGTGTGCTATATCCTGTACCCTATACGTTCTACATGTATTACTTAGTAAGGCTAGGGACATCCTCATAGGAGGAGGGGTAGTGATACAGTTGATACTAGGGGGCCATTAGAGCCGCATAGGTTCTAATGCCTGCCCTTAGCATGTAGTGACCCTGCTACACATAGCAAGGGGGTCCTTCGTACATATGTTAGCTTATATGTCGTCTAAGTAGGATCAGTAGTCGACGTAGGACGCCCCTATGTCGCTAACCCTACGATACCCCTAGGGGGTTAGGCTTAGACATGCTTTCCCTAATTAAGGAGCGTCAGGGGTTATAAGCACCCTTAGCGCTACCTCTGCGATAAGCAGAAAGCAGCGCTGTCTTGTACCTACTAAAAGGTCAGATTACTCTGTTACACTGCGAGATATGTTCATATCATATAGCATATACATCTATATTAGGTAGACAGAACCTAGCAAGAGTACTTAGTAAAATAGGAAGGATACAGGAGTACCGAAAACACCTAGGAACCCCTAAAGCACCTACGAAACTATTAGCAGAAGGTACGGAGCTTTAAGCAGAGAACGAACCTAGGAAGAAGGTTATAAGCTACAAGTAGGCTCCTACAGGACGCTATTAATAGGCTCGGCTACTACGCCATCTAGGAAACCCTAATACGATGCGTTAGTAAAACCTTCTATTACGCTCTATGTCGTAGGACTAAGTGCAAGACCCGCTAAGGAGTCTATTTTAAGAAGGAACCTAGTCTGCTAAAGAGCCTGCTCTTTAGCCTCGTCCTCCCTAATCTCACGCTCCTCGAGAGTGTAACTATCCTTAGCTTTACAGTTAACTACATTAAGCTATTTCTGAAGACGTATCTCCTTTACATGCGCCTCTATTATCTTCTGCGAAGCCTTAGCTAGGGCTGCCTTTACATAATCGAGATTAGTAATTAGTCTTTTCTGCTAATTACCTAACTTCTTCTATTCGACCTCTGTTACCTTTGCGTCGTAACTTCGATAGTTGCTAAAGTAACATTGCAAACATTTCCCTTAGGAAATGTATACTTAACAAACAAGCTTTAACTCTTGACACTAAGTACAGGACTTCATGCTGTCCTAGCCCTAATAATAGATTCGATTTGCGCAGCGTTTACGTTTCTGCGTTAAAGGGGCGTTAGTGTCTAGGATAACACAAGGTAGTAATGTAGAAAGAGAAGACATTACTACATAAAGAAAGGGTAAGAGAAACCCTACACTAATAAGGTAGCTTAGGGTTAAGCTAGGCTAAGAGGGGGATTATGTCATGAGTGTCATGAGTGCTATAAGTCACAAGCACTATAGCCTAAGTCATAGCTGTCATGAGTGCTATGAGTCACAGTGTTATAAGTCATAGTGCTATGAGTTATAACGTATGCCTAGAAGAGAGGATCTGTCACATAAGGATAGACACCTAGATCTATAGGGTTAGTCTACAGATCTATAGGCCTACATAGAAGAAAGGATTTGTCACGTAAGAATAGACCCTAGGATCTATAAGGTTAGTCTACAGATCTATAGACATAGGTCTAACAGGTCTATTAACAGATCTAACAGAGGTACCCTATCTCTCTAGTATATAGGGATAGCTTCAGGACAGGTAGTGTCATAGGTAAACGGCGTATACATAGGGGTTCATGTAGTATTCAACAAGTACGATGGGGAGAGAGGGACTATCTGCTAGTTGTCCGGTCTTTTATAGCTAGCCTCGTCAGGGGTTACGTTGCATAGGCCCTAGCCTATGCTAAGACTTAGGGCCTCGCCCTTTACATTACCCCCCCCCCCTTCTTGTTCACAGCAAGGAATCCGTCAGTTTCCTTCTAGCACATAAAGCCTAGATCACGGCTAGGCTAACACGGCTCCCTAACTTCACTTCCCTTGTCTAAGTCTACTCTACTTGTCTAAGTCTACTTCACTTTACTCCTTATACTCCCTGTTCTCCTGTGCCTACAGCCTGGCCTCTAACCGGTCTTACTAGGTTCCTAGACTCTACTTCGCTTAGTTAAATCTACTTTACTTTCCTACCTTTCTTTACTTCACTTCTATTCATTGCCATCTAAGCCATTGTAGGGGCGCTCCTAGGCCCGTGCTAGCGCGTCCCTTACTGTATAAAAAGCGCCCTTCGCTATTACTCTTGCTTCCTTTCTCTTACATGCTTACCTTAAACCGTAAGCCCCCCCTCTCTTTCCCCTACCTTCTGGCTTTTTCTCTGGGATTCCGGGCGATACTAACTAGAACTAGATAGCCCCTACTATCTACTACGTTAACTACGCCCTCTAGGGCGTAGATTGCGTCCTATAATTAGTATGTTCTAGAGTCCTTGTTGTTATGCCTAGCTTTAGCTAATGAATCTGTCTAGTCTACCTAAGCCCGCGCCTGCTAGCGCTACGCTAGCAAGCGCCTAAACTGTAAAGCCCTGTACGTGTTACTTAGTGTCTACGCAAAATGCTCCGCTAACCTAGCTAGCCCCGCCCTCGCCTACGTCTCCTACGCCTCCTAGACCTGTTCCTAGGACGCTAACAGGTATGACCCGCTCCCTAGGGGGTTTTGCACAGCTAACATTATAGTAGCGCTACTACGCATAACAACCTGTCAAAGGTCCTTAAGGCCTAGAGGGCCTTAGGGCCTTTGTAGTTAGCGGGTCTACTGTCCGGGTATTTTCTATTAGTGTCCTCCATGATTACGCCGCTAACCTCGAGTAGCGTCGTAGCCTAGGAGGTCATAGGAACCGTGGGTGCCGCTGTCGCCTAGTAGGGCCTCCTGTAAGTTTATCCTGTACTCTGTGTGTTTCTGCACGCTAACAGTTTAGAAGGTCTAGGGGCGTTCTACTAGCGCTTACCTTAGGTAGGTAGCAGGAGAACGTTGCTAGTAAGGGCGAGAGCCCTCGTTAGCGTCAGTCTAGCGCTGCTGCGCGGGGCCCCGACCGAGAGGCTAGGGACTCTGATAGCGGCCTAGTCGGCGGATCTAGGGGGTCTAGCGAGGACCCCTTAGACAGCAGGGGGGCTAGCCCCGCTAGCGGGGCCCCTAGTAACAATCCCGCATGATTGTCGCTAGGGTCCTCTATCCTCGGCGCAGGGGCCCGCGGCTAGGGGGGGTTTTTTCTTTTGTTGTATATATAGTTACCTAATGTCAATTTTCCCCCTCTAACTTTTGTACTTTCTTAAACGCCTATACTCCTTGTTATAAATGCTAGGCTCCCTTTGCTAAGTCCTGCATCTCGTTTCCTTTTTCTTCTTATCCTACCTCTCTCTAGGGCCGTCGTTATTCTCCGCGCTTCCCTAAGCCTGCTCGAAGCAGTCTATTACTTTAGTGTCTATTAGGTTTTCTAGGGGCTCCTATGTAGGTTTGTAGTACCCTGACTATTTTACTAGGACCTCGCGTCCTCTTCCCCTTCTCTTGTCTCTTGCGCAGAGTACCTCCTCTACTAACTACTCCTCGTGCGACTTAAACAAAAGGGGGTCCGGCTGTTTGTCGCCATTCTCCTGCCTAGGCATAGGGTCTTTGCCTACTAGTCTTAGCAGGTTAGTATAGAACACTAGGTGTATATTGTTTAGGAGCCTAGTCAAGCGGATAGAGACTAGTAATAATACTTTAGCTACTATGTACTTCGCATGCTTAGTGTCTAAGCTTTTCTTAGGTCTCTCTGTAGTGTAGTTCCGCAGATCTAGCTAGACCTTGTCACCGACTTTATAAATTAGGGCAGGGTTTTAGCGTTTATTAGCAGACTCCTCCTATTCTTACATAGAAGCCGCTATTGTTGCTTAGCAGATTCCCGTTATGTCCTGAATCTTTCCTACAAACGCCCTTGCCCTCTTGGCTGCTTTTAACAGGCTAGGCCCTACAGGGTCCTCGGTTAAAGGTATAGGGCCCTATGCTTCGTAGCTATAGGTAGCGAAGAAGGGGCTCATGCTAATTCCTGAATGATACCTCCTGTTTAGCGCCAGTTAAGCTACAGGGAGCTATCGCTTCTAGTCAGATTGCTTATAGTTGATATAGTTCTAGAGGTACGCTTATACCTCTTAGTTTAGGCGTTTAGGGCCTCTATCTGTTTAGGGGTAGTATGTAGAGCTTAACTGCTAGGACACGCCTATTCCTTTACAGAAGGTCGTCTAGAAGGTGCTAGTCTAGTTAGTGCCCTAGTCGCTCGTAATAGCCGTTAGCATTCCATGGTACTAGGCCTAGTAATCCATGAACTTCTCCGCGTATTCCTCTGCTTTCATGCTAGGTATTACCTGCAAAACTACGTACTTGCATAGGCGATCCTTGATAACCTACAGGTATCGACATCCCTTAGAATCAGGCAGGTCCGTCATGAAGTCTATTAAGATCTCCTAGAAGAATCTGTCAGGAACTAGTAATAGCTTTAGTAGTCTATGCTTGTACTCTCTCTATACCTTGTTACGACCGCAGTAGTCGTAGTTCCTTAGGAACTGCCAGACATGCTTAGACAGTAACGGCTAGTAGAAGTCGCGCCCTAGGATCATTGTCGTAGCGTCCCTTCCTAGGTACCTGTATACCGTAGTGTTATGTACGGACTAAATGAGCTTCGTCCTAAGCATGTCGTTACTTTCGTCCCTAGAGTCCGAGGTCTCGCCCCTAGGCTGACTGTCGTTAGCTCCTAGGACCCATAGTTTGTCGCGGTATCGCAGGAAGCCCCTCTTGTCAATCTTGTAGTCCCCTGCTTGTAGTTTTAGCCTCGCTCTAGCTAGTAGCGCCTAGGAGCCGCTCTTTACTACTTTTAACACTGTCGAGTACAGCTCGTCTTTCTCTACTATAGCTGCCTATAAGTCATTAAGGGTACTGTCCTAGAACGGCCTAATAGGCTCCCGGTTAGAGGTTACGGAGTTAGCAAATTACTGTTTGTTCTCTACTATAGTAGTAGGTAGTAGGCTAGTCGAGGTAATCGGTACGACGTCTCTGCTCTTATCTACAGGGTCCGGCTAACTCTCTACGACTTCTAGGTCTAAAAACCTCTTAAACTATGACTCCTTATCTTCTGCCCCTAGCGTGTCCTGTTCTTGTCTCGACAATGCGTCTAGGACTACTCCTTTAGCGCCTAGGCGATATACTAGGGAAAACTAGAATTACGCGAGGGTCTCATACTACCGTATCTGCTACTCAGACAGCTGTCGCTTGACCATGAAGTACTCTAGGTTTTTGTAGTCTGTAAGAATAGTAAAGGGCCTACATGACTTCAGCTTAGGGCCCTAGAACTTCAGGCTAGATATCACGGCTAGCATCTCCTTGTCATAGATGTCGTAATTAATCTCCGCCTTATTAAGTTTCTGCGAGAAGAAGCGTACTAGTCTCTAGACTCCGTTGCTTTCTTGCAGGAGAGCCGCCCCTAACGCAAACCCGCTATAGTTAGTCTCTAAAAAGGTCGGCAGCTCTAGGTTCTATTAAGAAAGGACTAGCGCTAAACAGAACTTTGCTTTTAGCGTTCTAAACGCGGACTCCTCGAGTTCCCCCTAGGAGAACAGTCTGCCCTTCCCTGTAAGCGCCGTCAAGGGCCTGGCTGTCTTCGAGTAGTTTAGGATGAACATCCTGTAGTAGTTAGCGAAGCCGAGGAATCTACGGACTTCCTTTTGTGTTTTTAGCTGCTCCTAGTTACGCATAGCCTCTACCTTTTCTAGCTCGGTCCCTATGCCTTTTCTGTTAGCATAGATTATGAACCCTAGGTACTTAATATCCTTTTTAGTAAACTCGCTCTTCCTAGGGTCAAGGTAGAGGCCCCTGTCCTAGAGCTTCTAGAGTACTCGCATTACTTTAGTAAAATAGTCTTCTTGCGAACTGCCGCTATATATGATAATGTCGTCTATGTACGCGGAGGCGTAGTCGTCTAATTCCTCGCGTAGTAGTATGTTAATATATCGTTAGAACGTTGCTAGAGCCCTAGATAAACCGAATAGACATACTAGCTATTCAAATGAACCGAACCTCATGCGAAAGGCTGTCTTATACTTATAGCCTTTCGCCATATGGATTTAGTAGAAGGCTAACACTACATCTACCTTAGTAAGCTACTAGGCGCCTATGAGGTTCCTCAAGGTCTCTAGTATTAACAGGAGGGGGTACCTATCTTGCTTTGTGATTACGTTAAGGGCGTAGTAATCGTAGCAGAACTAGAGCCCTCCTCCTAGCTTCCGGACAAAAAGCACAGGAGCCGTAGCCTCTAAGTTAGTAGGCCGAATGAATCCCTTCCCTAATAGTTCGTCTAAGGACTTCCTTAAAACAAGTAGTTCCTCCTTCGACATGCCGTATAGGGGTCCCTACGGCAGAGCTAGTTAGGATCCGTCTAGTCCTTCGCGGAGTTCGATGTAGTAGTTAATGCCAGGGTAGTGTGGCGCTAATTTTTCCGCTTCTTAGTAGCAGAATAGCGGAGCTATGTGCTAAAGCTCCGGAGGTAGCACCTTTCTTAACTTGTCTAGCGTCAGATATTCCTTTGCCTTTAAGGCCTCCGCGACATCTGCTGTTATAGTCGCGCATACCTAGGTAAAGTTCCTGCGGTCCTTGTATTCTCGGTAGTTCTGTCCTTTGTCTATCTACTGTCCTGCTCTCCTATGCTAATACTGACGCCTTTCTAGTACGGTCCGCACTTTATTGTGAGCCTTCTAGGGGTTCCCTAGTATTAGGGGGAAGGCTAGATCCTTTACTACATATGCGTATACTAGTTGCTAGAACCCCTTGATTTCTATCTAGAAGGCGACTACTCCTTCTACTACGGAGTCTCGTATCGACGCTGTTACGCCCCTTACTATGCATGACTCTTTGCTTATTAAGCTTAAGCCGAGACCTTTTACTAGGTCTCTGTTAATTACAGCGTAGTATTAGCACCCCTTATCGATAAGAGCTAATGTCCTAGTATTATTTGCTAGGACTACATTAGTATAAATCAGGTTCCTGTCCATAGATCCCTTAACTCTCTCCTATCCTTCTGCTAATGTCTCCGTTACTCCTACTTCCTAACTCTAAGCAGGAGTTAATCTTTTCCCGAGTTTTTCCTCCTAGGTTCCTCTGCTATTCTATTGTCCTCTAGCAATAGTGACACTCTAGTTATGTTAATCCAGGCTAGGGGTATAGCCAAGGCGTAGGTATACCCCTTAACTTAGTGTCTAGACGCTCTGTAGTAGTAGCACAGGTTATTCTCCTAGCGTTTCTCTCTCTCTGTAGCGTCTACCTATTTAGCGTGTCGTTTCCCCCTGTTGTTTTGTCAGGGTCCTTTGCCGTCATATTAGTCTCCTATAGTACAAGTTAGTGCTATGACTATATCCCTATCCGCGTCTATTTAGGATCTAACCCTAGGGTTAGGCACCTATATAGCAGCTATAGGAATACCTTTAGAGTCCTTGTTCTTTTCTCTTAACTACCTCCTATAGGCCGCCTTAAACTAGTCGGTTGCTACAGAGTTTGTCATGACCCTTTTAACCTCCTCTACAAACACGTAGTAGTCCCCCTTGTCTCTTACGTTCGCTATGTACATCCTAGCAGGATTTAAAAACGAATTCTTAAGGTATCTAATCTTCGCGTTATCTGTCTACTAGTCCCCTCCTACTAACAGCAGGAGTTTGTCGAATTCTAGCTAGTACTTGTGCTATGGCTAGCCTGCTACGTGTCAGAGGTTTATAAGCTATTCTAGAGCTCTTGCTATCTTGTTACTATCTGCAAACATGGCCTCAAGTTACATGAGGAAAGCTTCAGGGTCCTTCGCCCTGTCTAGGCCTCCTTTCTCCTAGAAATAGCGCATCTAGGCGCGCTAGCGAGTAGGGAGGGTGTCGTAGATTATGTTCTAGTAATAATCTACGCCTATTAGGGGTTTTATCCTAGAGTGTACCCTAAGCGAACTCCTAATACAGAGCAGGTAATCCCTAAATGATTTGGCTCTTCTATCCTACGTTAGTAGCCTCTACTCTTAGGATCCTGTTAGTTCTATAGTAGAGTTTGCACATGTTACTATAGCTAGTATGTCTACGAGAGTCTTTAGTAGCTCCTCTGACAAGATGCCTAGGTTTTGTTACTATTAGGACTCTAATTCATTTAGCGTAGCCTGCGTAGCTGTTAGCTAGGCCATAATTTGCTGTTACTAGGTATGCATTCCCTTAACAACATAGCGCATTTCTGCTAATGCTTCCTTGTTTGTAGATCCTTTAGACACTAGGGTTAATTAGCTAGGAGACAGCCTTTCTATAGTGAAATTGATTATACTTAATGTTATAGGTAAACAGCATATACATAGGGGTTTATGTAGTATTTAACAAGTATAATAGGGAGAGAGGGACTATCTGCTAGTTGTCTAGTCTTTTATAGCTAGCCTTATTAGGGGTTGCGTTACATAGGCCCTAGCCTATGCTAAGACTTAGGGCCTTGCCCTTCACAGGTAGTTAGGAGCTTCATGCTTAATTTAATTTAATCCTCTCCTCTAGGGAGATTAGTTAGTTACAAGGTTAATTGCTATTATTAATATTCTTTATAGCTCTATAAGTCTAACACCTAATCCCCTTCCTGCTATTAGTACCTACCCTTCTAATAGTGCTAATAGCTTAGCTAGATTACTATGCTCTAAACCTATATAAAGTTATGTTATCTATAGACACTATGTTATTAGCTAGATAAAAAGCTTTAAAGTTAAAGATTTACAAGTACTACCTTAGTAGATACTTATAGTACCTTAAAGTAATTAAGGTATACATCTTTACAAGGACAAATACCTTGTAAATAGCGCTAGTCTTCCTTAGCTTAAAGATACTAAGCATCTTACTAATATTATTCTAATTGTACTTAGTAACTACACTTAGCTTTAGCCTGTTATAAGCGTCAAACTTGCTATCCTTTGTAGGGTCCTTAATAAAATAGCGCTTCTAGAACATTAGATCAGACATGAGGCCTTTAAGCCGCTCCTGCTTCTTCGAGTCTAGTGTCTTAGCGCGAGCCATCAAGAGGCCATGAGGGATGCTGCTTGAAGCTTGATAGAAGCTCGGTACCCCTACGCATCCGGTACGAGCATGGCCGGGGTGGCTGTGATAGATAGAGGCGATACGTAGAAGGCACCCTCGGCGGTCTGTGAGTGCGACATTCCCGTGTTTGTCTGTCCGTCATACCACATAGACATCAAGGTAGAACACTCGACACCAGCAGGCAACCACGCGTCTCATTTACTCTGGACGCCTTTTCGAACCATTCCTCCAGATCGGCGAAGCACCGAGACTGAACCGCGCCTTCCGATCAGCCATACCCGTGACTCAGCTGCAGCCTACCAGTCATCCACGTTGCTCATCGCAGCTGCCCTAGTCACTACACCCATCTTCGGTCACACAGCAGCTGCTGCTGCCTCGGTCCTTTGTTTAGTCAATAGAACATCATCGGACACCCTGAGCAGACAATCTACGCGACAGACGCCTTCAATCGGAGTTCTTTCAACAAAAACAAAGACCCATCCCGCCCTCTACTTGCAGCTCCACCTCACTCTACAAGTCCGGCTTCGCACAGCCCAGCTTCGCCAACCTTAACAACATCGAACCAATTGACACCGGCGTCGCCTCCCCCGCCAAGAAGAGCAGTGATAAGCGCAAAGATGTCCTCTGAGCAGACTATCCCAACTTTCTCCACTTCCGACCTCCGCAGCACTGCTCAAGACTACAAGCGCGACGCTGCTCGCAAGCACAAATGGGCCCTCGGCACTGCTCCTATTGCTGCGGGTAGACAGCAGGGCGGCAAGCCGCGTCCCCATCGTCCGAGCGAGACGTATGTGCATTTCGGCCATTGTGTTGCTCTTTATCCGCGTTCTTCGCCCGCTGACTGTCAAGCAGCGCCTTCAATATCCGCCGCCGTGAAGCGAAGTCCGCTGCAGTCGCCTCTATCCAGTCCTCCTCGAGGACCTCGCGCAAGCACGACATGCTCGAGGGCAATCACGACCGCGTCTCTAGTAGCGACGAGGGCACTAGCTCTTCTTCTAACAGCTCTGATCTCGAGGACCACGTCCTCTCTCCCACACCAGCTGAGGCAGGTGTCATGTACAGCTTCGCTGCCCGTGGCCCTTCCCATAGCTCTCAGATCTTGAACGCTGCTCTTGCCAAAGCCGTCGAGAGGTTTGAAGAGCGCGAGACTGTGAAGCTGGTGAAAAATGAATATGAGGTCCTAGATGATGAGGGCGAGAGTGTTGGATTGATGCCGGCGAAGAAGAAGGGCAGGAGCTACGCTAAGGTCGTCAAGGAGGTGGCACCAAGTTCAGCAGACGGGAATGAGGATGACTACGAGTTCGTTTGAGCCCGTGCTACACTCCTCTCGCTGCACCGTTTGGACGTTCACGCTCTTTCCGTCCATTCCGAGACGGCCTCGAGCTTGCTTCAGGTTGAATTGTGAATCATGGCGATTATCGAGATAGATATGATTTCATTTCGGAACCCCCTTGGATCGATGCGGCGTTCGGTTTTGGGTAGGGTTGCCGCAAGCCACGAAGAGACCATGTGAGTCGGGGTTGTGTTTACTGAAGATCAGAGCTGCTGTATACCCTAATTTTGCGATCTTAGCTGTGGCAGATGCAGCATGCTGTCTACACTGCCCATGTAAAATGCCTTGATTGGGCAGACAATGAAAGATGGCGCTCTGCGACCGCTTGACCGCTGTGCCGAATGGCATACACTGTCAGCTTCTGTTCCTACCTTGAGCTCTGCGCGGATAGTGTCGTTTGGACGCGTATGATGAGTATCGCGTTCTTGTCCAAGAGACACTCTAGTGAGATGGCGCATTCGCAGACGACGCGTATGTGCCAGCTGCTCCAACATCAAGTCGAGACGGCCACAAGGTGTGCTGCGCAGTGCGGCGGTCTTTGCGCGAGTCGGTGTCGTAGGTGAGTGGATGGTACCTTCCAAAGTGCGAGCATCCGAAATTTTAGCCGCCAAGGTTTCTTCTGTTCAGGCCAACATTGCTGCCTTGTGGGGTGTCCACCCAATCCTCCGTGTTTTCGTGGAATACCGAGTCCCGTCTTTTGCTTTCTGTTGATCGTAAATACAGCATGCACCGACGCAGGGACGCCAGCGAGATCCACACGGCTGGCGATGTGGGAATTTGATCAACGTGTGCGGAATGAGACCCCAGTGGACTCTTAGATACGAGCGACGAGCTGCAGCCACAGGGCTTTGCTGGCATTCGATGAATAAGCGGTGTTAATTGACCTTGCAGCTTTGGTGAATGCAGAGAGCACAATGTAGAGCTCACCGGTCCGATTCCCGGCCCAGTCAGAGCTGCAGCAAGAATGCGAGAGCTGCCGTGCGTCACGGCATTAGAGAGGGGGCCCTCATTCAACGGACACGCTTTGGCAGTGCGAGTAGCCCGCAGACCGTACAGACCCGACAACTCGTCTGTGATGGATTCTGGTACTTTAGCAGCAGTCCTTTTTTGGCCTTCCTGAATTGCTGGTGGCTGCCGCGCTCGATATACCCAATAATACAGGTCACACAAGCGATCCTGCGCGGCATCAGTCCACAACGACTCGGAGCTCGGTGCTGGAGCCGACAACATGGCAAACAGACATGCTCTGGTGACCTTGGCGGTAAACGCTGAGGATGCTGCCTCTGGTCTCCATCTCTTCCGTGACAGCCTATCGCAGTATTCCACACAGATCACCACCATCGTCAGCCTACTCTTTGCACACAGTTCTTTGTTGCAGGAAATTCATCATGCTCAGTGCAGTCCTCAGTACCAGCCAGCCTTCTACCGCATCCGCGATGACATGAGCCTACTTCTACCAAGCTTGGGATCAACATACGATACTTTGCTGCTTATGTTCCGTAGAGCTCCAGACCGGACATACTATCAATCCGTATGGGAGGATTTGCGCTACCAGATGGAGCGTCAGGAACGCCTGAGTCTTCTACAGCGTGTGCAGCTGTATACCAATTTTTTAGAAGCTCAACGAGACGTAGTCAAAGGACGCCACGCTCCCGACATTCGCCAGGTCAGAAGACAGCTGGGAACATTGCTAGAAGCACAAGAAGCCCTCAATGGAGCACGCACTCCAGGAGTAATCAGTAACGCGGGTATATTGATGTCAGTCCTTTGCGATGCTTTGTGCTAAGCGGTGGTAGGGTCAGATAGGGTGCGTGCACCCGTTAGACAACGAATATCATCCCCCTTTTTGGCGTCACCGCCTCAAACACCGATAGTTGCCTCTATGGACTGGAGTCAGCCATACGCATCAAGGCCATCACCTGTGGCACCCGAGGCAGTTTTATCACCAGGTTTCGGTTCCAGATCTTCGCCCACATCGGAATCCAGCCAGACCTCCTACGGAAGCGATCCAGCTGTATTGACATTGCAGCAGCCCATCCACTGGGCTCGGAAGGTCTTTAGAGGTGACAATCCTCTCACGCCTTTCAATGAGGGCTACCAGCTGTCAGTAGCAGCTTGAACGTTGTGTCTTTGCTTGCTCCTAATGCGTCGTAGTGACGTACGTTCTGCTTGCGACGGCCAGGTTGAACCCGGTGCACTTCACGAGTTGAGACAAGATGGCTTTCAGCGGGCGATAGCTTTGTGAGCTTCATGAGTCTAAGTCAGGCAGTTTCAGCGTGACTGACGAGTTCAGACCATTTGATCGCGAGCGGCTTTGGGTGCAACTGTACTGGCGACCAGACGATAACAGAGCACGCATCTTTGTTCACACAAGAGATCGGAGCGGACGCGACCTTTATCACTGCACGACTATGCAAAGCCTCAAGGTCATTCGGCAAGGCTCATGTCTCCGCTTGTGCAAGCTCTTGCGCATCGACGATACGTATGTCGAGTGGGCTCGCTTGAACTTCTACTCTCATGAACGTAAGTTGCGGTCTCGATGTCGAATCGCCAACATCAAGCTGACTGATCACAGGAATGGTCCTGTTCTATTCCACATTCGTAGCCATGAAGTACCAAGACGAGCGAGAGGTTCCGGCTTTGCGTCTGCACGACTTTCTTGAGCTCAATCAGCCCCAAGACGGAGAGGCGCTGCTGTACGGCGGGCTGATCAAGCACGGCGACCTTCAACATAATCTTCGCCTGTTCCGAGACCAAGGATCTGGTGTTGTGCGTATCGAGGCTTCCGCATATCGTGGCCCTATGAAAGACGTGCCACTCTGGACGGCTTTCATCACGCAGCGGACCAACGATCCGGGCTGGGCGTATCCTGAAGACAGAGACCGAAGTATCATCAGCCTGGCTGTAATAAGACCTCCTCCGTACGTGTTCCTGTCTGGATATGCTCCTCAGCATGACAGCCATGACCAGTACTTCTTGCATTTCGTGTCCAGAAACGGTAAGTTTGAAGCTTTCCCAGCTGTGGTAGTGACTAACCTTGTTTCAGATGCCAGTCATTTTATAGAGGTCTGGAACCGGCTCTGTAATAGCGCGCGAGCTTGACGGCCGTTCATGTCCTTTCGGTCGTCAATGGAGTGCTAGCGTCCTGGCGCGGCGTTTTGATGCATACGCACATATACCTTGGCGAGTGGTACATTCTTCAAGTAACCTCGATAGCAGTCCACCGATGAGTCGGACAGAGCTTCTGGCACTCGTTGTTCTCAAGTTTGGAATGGAGTAGTGAGCTGATTGATTGATAGCGTGTCATGATTCTAGGACTCCCCTCATACAATCAGTCATATCAGCTAAGCCATTGCATTCGGCTGTCATGGTAATTCCTTGAGATCGACTCGTTGATCATCAAGCATAGACAACAATCCGCTGCAAGGCATGGACACACTCGCCGGTTGCGACAGTATGCTCTTATTCGCCAGCAAACGCTCCGAAGCATGTGACAGCGCCCCCAATCGTCTTTGGTGCTTGCATCAATCTCGACGATAAAAGCACGAACGGGCATTTCAGCTTGGCGCTTTCGAGTGTCTTTGGCCCTGCACTGGCCGGACAGAAGCTTGAGGTCAAAACTTCTCGTACAACGCCACAATCACAAAGGCATCATCATGCTCGCCATGTACCAGAATGCGGTAGCACGCTTGAATCATATGAAAGCAGTCACAGCATCAGGACATTCGAAATTTGCGTAACTAAGAGAGAGTTTGCCAGCCCCTTTCATATGCTTCAAACTCCAATGCGCAGTCCAAGGTACACCAGCAAGTAACAAACTCACGGGTATCAATATATATATCAAGCTGACAGCATGTGGGAAAAGTCCTTGTATTTGGGGAATATTTACTGCCTGTCCTTGCCACCCGTTGTAGCTTGTCCTTGCGGCCCGAAACTGTGCTCCTACTGCCAGCCAAGCCGGACCAGCTGATAACAAGTCTTACAATGCCTGGCCAAGCCCTTGAATCGCAGTGGCACAGGTCGAATTGTACACTGCCAACCCAACGCCCCGCTCTGCTGTTGTACACGTGGCTCGGATGGGCTCTGCAATGCTGCTCCTGTCGTTTGCACTTGCGGGCACAAACCGTCCATGCGCCTGAGAATCTCGGATCCAATTTCACATGTCAGATTTCAGATTGTCGCAGCCGCAGCCGCAGCACCTTTAAAAACTTGTGTTTGGAACCGACTTTCACGACAATACATACACTTCGACATTGGCTGCCTCGTTACCGGGTTCTCCAAATAGTAATATTTCAAGACATACAAGCCTCTAGTACATACACAACATCCAAAATGGCATCCCGCATGGCGGCTGTGCTGCGCACTTTCACCTCGGCCGTTGTCAACAGCCATGTCGCCGGCAGCATTGCTAAGCCGGTAGTGGCCTCCCCGATCATGTCAAGCAAGTTCCACACCTCAGGCGCCATGTCCCAGGTCTCCGGCATCGAGCAGAGCCAATCAACGATTGCGAAGACCTTGTCTGGGCAGAACATGACCGATAGCCCTCGCCGCTTCAAGCGGTTCGAGGTAAGTCAAGCATAGGATCTCAACACTTCGACAAAGTTGACCCGACTCCCAGTTGGACGGTCGCGTCTACATCGTCACCGGCGGCGCCGGTGGTCTCGGCGTCGGCATCACCAAGGCGATCATCGAAGCGGGCGGCAAGGTCCATGTCCTGGACTGGGCTGCCAAGCCGTCAGCCGACTTCCACTTGATGAAGCAGGAGGTAGAGAAGCAGCACGGCGACGTGCTGTGGTACCATCAGGTCGACGTCTCCAAGAAGCAACAGCAGGAAGACCTCATGGGCGAGATAGCTGGCACGCACCAGCGTCTGGATGGTCTGGTCGCTGCCGCTGCGGTCCAGAACGTCAAGGACGCCCTCAATTGGACCGAGGAAGAGACCATGCACATGCTCGCTGTCAACGTCGGCGGCGTCTCCTTCTCCGCGATCGCCGCAGCCCGTCAGATGGAGAAGTACGGCTGTCCCGGCTCGATCGTCCTCATCGCCTCCATGAGCGCCATGATTGCGAACATCGGTCTGCATTGCCACATGTACAACGCGTCCAAGGCGGCGGTTGTCCAGCTGGGTCGCAGCCTGGCCATGGAGTGGGGCACGTGCATCAACGGAAAGCCCATCCGCGTCAACAGCCTCTGCCCAGGCAACATTCTGACTCCGATGTTGCGCAAGAACTTCGAGGACGACCCGCCGCTGAGGGCTAAGATGGAGTCCCTTAACCTCTTCGGCCGCATCTCCGAGGTCGAGGAGCACATTGGCCCGGCGCTGCTTATGCTGAGCGATGCTGGCTCGTTCATGACCGGTACGTCGGTCGTGGTGGATGGTGGGTACACTGCCGTCTGATGTGCCAGTCAACTTCAAGTGCGCATACTTGCATTTGCGCTACGACACGGCTCACAAGCGTATTTCTTGGCATGTGAAGTGTTCTTTTAGCGATGGCGTCTTGAGGGTTGATACCGGCGCTTTTTTGTAGATCTGTAACTTAATCACAGCGCCCTCATCGATCATCTTACCCCTCGATCAACCAGGCCGTCAGTGCATTCGATGCTGTCAACACCGTCGGTGCCATCAGTACTTTCCTGGAAGTCAGCGCAGCCCAAGAGTGTCAACTGGCAATGACTGAACTACAAGCCTGAGTCGTCATAGTCATTAGTTACTTCGTACTCCACGACTAATGTTTCTGGCAATAATGCTGATATCACATCATCGCTGGAGCGTGAAGCCAAGATCCCTGACTTCTGGCTTTCTCGTAAGCAACATCCAGATCCTCATCCCAAATCCACCTGCACAACTGTCAGTTCAACCCAAAGGATCGTTTCAGCACACACTTACTTCATCCTTTCCCTCGTCCTCTCAGCCACGATAGGGATGCATTCTTCCATCGTCTTATCCATCATGTCCTCTGACTGGAATTCATATGTATCACCCGCCGCTCGAGACGTGCTTTGCATCCTCTGCGCTCTAGGCATCCGCACATCCTGATAAAGCTGCGCCATCTTCTCCAAAGACGCAGAGTGAGCGCTCTTAGGCCGAGACAGAAAGTCACTCAGGGCACGACCAAGCACCCACCCATCTTCCACTGCCTGCCCAGCTCCAGCTCCCTGATGAGGGAGCATAGCATGTGCAGCGTCACCCAGCAGCACGACTTTGCCGCCCATATAATGCCACTGATCCAGCGGCGGCCGATCATTCAGCTTCCACTTCGAAGGCTTCTCGGGCAGCAGCCGGAGGATCTGCTGAGCAGGTTCATCAAAGCCCTCAAAGTCCTCTATAACATCCTTGCGCTCACAAGTACTGGTCCAGCTCTCCTTGACATCAGCAACTTCGCTTTCGGACTTGGTGACGAAGGCAACGACGTTCAGCCCTTGTTCGCGGAGATGGAGAAGACGAGCAGATGCCTGTGTTTAGCGCACCACGCAATAGAATAGGTATGGAAGGGCCAGAAAGGAATGCTAGAGATTGGAATCACGCCGCGATAAGCGATTTGACCAGAAAAGATAGGCTCGTCGACGACAAATAGGCTGCGGACCACTGAATGTATGCCATCAGCTCCGATGACCAGATTGGCGTCTGCAGTGCTCGAGTCCGCAAAATGCAGGCGGACGCGCCCGCTCAAGTCCTATCCGCCATCAGTAGCTGCACGCTGCTAGCACATGGCCATGGCATACCTCGACACGGTTCAAGGCCTTGTTCGTGTGTAAGACGGCAGCGCGTCTCGCCTCGATTGCTTCCTTCGACAGGTCCAGCAAGTCGCTTCCCGCGCACGGCGCCTGCCTGACGGTCTCGGTATCATCGCACGGGACCGTGATAATGTCGTCGCTGTTGTCGAACCTTCGAAACGACCTCCAAACGCCGCCCCTGTGTCCAGCGATTGCGTTGAGCTTCTGGCCCATCCCAAGCTTGTGATATAGGCGAGCGGCATTGATGCCTATACCGATACCTGCGCCGATCTCCTTGTACTCGGAGACTTGCTCATAGACATCAATACTGACCGGCACGCCGGCTTGTGTGCAGTGGTGATGTACGGCTAGAGCGCAGAAGAGGCCGCCAATCCCGCCTCCTACGACCGCTACCTCGACGGAAAATGTCGGTCGTGGAGAAGTCACGTTTCATGCTTTGCTTTGCTACGCTCACCGCACAGTCCAGCCTCTATGCTGAGCTATGGCTACCTTACCTTAGCTCAGGTCGTGAGGACCCGGCAACGGCCCGATACCGCGACCATCACACGTTTACTCCATTTTGGACGCAACAACGACATGACGGAACAGAGGAGGTGTAGGAGGTCATATGACTGCCGACTTAGGTAAGCAACGGATCAAATAGCAGCGGGCTGACATCACGGTAAGGTATGGATCGGCGATGGTTGCGCATCGAGAGCATCACAATAATGTATGGAGCACTTTGATGAAAGAGGACAAATCAGTTCCACTAAGTCAAGCAAAACAATCCGTTCCCAATACCATTCAACTCCAACCCCTCTCCGTCTCTGCATCGCTTCGACCAAGTCTTCACGTCAGCCCACAGCACCGCACCGCACCGCACCGCACCGCACCGCACCGCACCGCACCACCATGGGCAAGTTCCAGCTGAAATGGGGAATCCTGGCAACCGGCGGCATCGCAGAAGCCTTTGGCCGGGATCTATGGCCCAACCCAGAAACTCGCGGACGACCCGACATCTCGCACATCATTGTCGCAGCCGCCTCCTCCACCTCCGCCCAACGAGCCCGGGATTATCTCCAAGAAGTCCGCGCACCCGATTCCGCCAAAGCCTATGGCAGCTACGCGGAACTCGTCCGCGACCCCGACGTCGACGTAATCTACGTCGCGACCCCCCACTCGCACCACTACCAAAATGCGCGCCTCTGCCTCGAAGCCGGGAAACACGTGCTGTGCGAAAAAGCCTTCACAGTCAATGCCGCCCAGACCGAAATCCTCATCGCCCTCGCGCGGGAGAAGAATCTCTTCCTAATGGAAGCCGTTTGGACCCGCTACTTCCCTCTCTCCGAGTACGTGCGCGACACCATAACATCCGGCACCCTGGGCGCCGTCAGCCGAGCCTTCGCGGATCTCTCTTTCGCCCAGCCCCCAGAATCTCACTACCCGGACGGCAAACAC
Organism: Teratosphaeria epicoccoides; assembly: GCA_021401465.1. Lineage (NCBI taxonomy): Eukaryota > Fungi > Ascomycota > Dothideomycetes > Mycosphaerellales > Teratosphaeriaceae > Teratosphaeria > Teratosphaeria epicoccoides. The sequence continues at coordinate 9,592 of JADDMT010000081.1, read as the reverse complement.
CGTATGGTGAATCCTTCCCTCGCAGGCGGCGCGCTGCTCGATCTGGGAATCTACAGCCTCACCTGGGTCTTCCAGACGCTGTACACCACGCAGAAGGACCCGAAGCCTCCGCAAGTCGCGAGTTTTATTCGAAAAGTGGACGGGCTGGGAACAGATCAGCAGACTTCCATTCTGCTCTCCTTCCCCCCCACGGAATCGCGAGGCGAGGCCCATGGGGTTGCCATCACGGGCCTCCGCACCGCTTCCGATCCGGACGGCAAAGGCACGGCGGGTCCGGCAATCCGCGTGCAGGGCGAGAAAGGCGAGATCCAAGTCTTCGCGCCCGCTTTCCGCCCCACTCGCACAAGACTGGTCCTCGCAGACGGCACGGTGGAAGATAAAGAGTTCCCGCAGCCCGGTCCGGGAAAGGGGAGTGGCTGGCGGAACGGGTTCGGGACGCTAGGGGAAGAAGGCGTGGGTCACGGGATGTTTTGGGAGGCGGACGAAGTGGCGTATGCGTTGAGAGATGGGCGAAAGGAGGGGAGGTACGAGGGCTTGGAGGAGAGTTTGGTGATCATGAGGGTGATGGATGAGGTGAGGAAGCAGAATGGGTTTAGGTATCCGGAGGCGATCGAGTCGGTGGAGTATCCGCTGGACTTTTAACGGTGGGGATTCATGTACGTCTAGATGTGGAAAGGGTTGAATCGTGTGCGCTGAGCATTGCGAGGGTTGCTGTTACGAGCAAGCTCTAGTGTAGACCCATAGTGTTGGGCCGCTAGAAACTGGATGCCAGACCCGACACCAGTAACGGAAGGATCCAAACACATTCCGCACCTGGCGTGCAATAATCCAACCATCTCTTCATCCCTCCCAGTAGTGATCGAAATCAGTCTTCACATGTACAAACTCGCCGTCGCACAAATATCCCTCTTGATCAACTCCTGACACCCCTGCATCTTCGCAAACAACGTCGGGTCCCCGATAATCCTCGCCGCATTTTTCACCTCCCTGCACGTCTCATCCAGCCGCGAAATCACCCTCACAATCGTGCCCTCCAAAACATCCGTCAGATCCGTGATCCGACTAAATGGCATGCCTCTCGCCCACTCGTACACGACCTCAACCAGGCCAAACCGCGGACGGCTGACGAAATCATTCGAATCGTCGGAGGAGAGGATGACTTGGTGTACAGTTTGGTAATGGTTCACCTTTTCGGAGATCTTGATGATAGTTTCTTGTCCGCGCTCCAGGGCGGGCGTCATGTTGGGTGTCGCGTCAGTTTTTTCTGGGAAGACGAATGCGGAGAGGAGGGCGACGATTTCTTCTGGTTCGTAGTCCGCAAGGACGTTTTCGAGAATGAGTTCGGTAAGGACGAGTTCGTCGGCCGAGTGGATCTCGCAGGCGACTTTGCCTTTGAGCTCGACGCGGGAGTGCTCGTCGATGAAGCCGAGGTCTTTGAGCACGCTGATGCGTTGTTGGTAGTCGGGGAGGAGTTGGAGATTTTGATCGGACATAAGTTGGCGGATTGAAGCGATGTTGTCTTTGATGACCCAGATATCGTGGGCCATGGCGAAGTGTTTGGGGAAGTCGGGGCAGTGGATGCATTCGCGTTCTTGTGCGACAGTTGCTGCTTTTGCACGTTCGTCGAGTACGGTGCGGATGGACATCTCCTTGAGGTATTTAGGGTAGTCTAGCTCGTTCCAGGACGATGACGTCCACGAGGAGCAGGTCTTGAGGAGCTCAGTTTTTGCTTTTGCCCACTCAGTTTTGTCCTTTTTGAGAATGCCGTTGATGTCGCAAGCCAGATGAGTGCCAGTCAATGCCTCCACGTCAGTAAGCGGCACCACCTGAAGTCTCATGCTCATCTCGTTCTCCTTCTGCGGCAAGGGTACAAATCGCCGGCGGAAGCGTGGTAGATAGGGTAGGAAGTCAGCGTTCTGCCGTTGCCTTTTCGGCTTGTATTGCACCTCCAGCACATACACAGTCGCACCAGTCTTGTTTGCGCCTTCACGCAGCAAGACGCCTGCCGTACGGATGTCCTGATCGTTCTTGAAGACGATGATGCGCTTCGGCTGGAACATACGGCGGCCGACTGGTGTAGCGAGCATAGCGAGATGTAATTGCTGAGTGAGCGACTGAAAGTCGACACTTGCTTGATGGCAGACGTCAATGTCCTTATCGCAGGTATCACAAGGGTCACGCTTGACCTTCTCCAGGTCTGCCTCGGACAACTTGATCTGCTTTTCATGCTCTGGCAGTAGCGCCTGGGTGGCGTTCTCGGAGAACGAGCGTTTGATCATCTCTTCGATCTTGAGCGCCTCAACCCGCAATAGGTTCAGGATCATGTTGTACGTCAGCCGGAACTGCGAGCGCAGCTTGGTAGGATCCCCGAGCATCATCTGCCGCAGTCTGCCCGCCGGTGGTGCTTCGTCCTGCCCGGAGGAGACAATGATTACATAGCCGACTTTGTCCAAACCTCTGCGCCCTGCACGACCAGCCATCTGGGTATATTCACCGGGTAGCAGATCGCGAAAGCCTTTGTTGTCAAATTTGCGGTAGCCTGAGAAGACGACAGTCCTGGTTGGCAGATTCAGACCCATAGCAAATGTCTCCGTTGCAAAGAGAACCTTGACCAGCGTCTTCGCAAACAGTATTTCGACGCACTCCTTGACGATCGGCAGAAGGCCACCGTGATGCACAGCAATGCCTCTGCTAAGTAACTCGCGAATGCGACGAATCTGCGGGAGTTGTCTGTCATCTGGCTTCAATCTCGCCAGAGACTTCTCTAAGATCATGTGTATGGCACTCTTCTCGCTTGCTGTGCAGTAGTCCAAATTGGACAGTGCGTCCGCATTCTCTTCGCAACGCTTCTTGGAGAACACGAAGATACAGCAGGGAAGCAGGTCTTCGTTCCGCAGATGCTGGACCAGATGAACCCAGATATTCCTGTCCTGCGCAGCAGTCGTCCTTCCACCACCACGACCAGTCCGCGCGATGTTGCCTTGGCCGCGATTTGACGGCTGTCCCCTTCCTCTCTGCTGAGGTCCCCCTCGCTGACCGCCACCACGTTGCTGGCCGCCACCACGCTGGAGTCCTCCTCTTCCATTCTGACCGCCTCTTCCTCCCCGGCCGCCGCGACCTGCTGCGATCGCAGCTTCTTCCTTCTCCTTCGCTTTGGCCTCTGCTGCGATCTGCTTGTCTTTGCCAGTCATTGCATCATTTGCATCTTTCCAGCCTTTCTCGATGAAATGCTTGTTTGCATCAACGATCTTGAACATCTTCTTGTCAGCCCAAAGATAGTGCTCAAGCGGTACTGGGCGCTTTGGAGTTGAAATGACATAGATGTCTTTCTTCTTGGTACGCCCAACCCACGAGGCGAACTCGTAGGTATTAGGCACAGTTGCCGATAGCAGAATGAGTGTAACATGCTCTGGCAACATGATGATGACTTCCTCCCACACAACTCCACGCTCTAGGTCATTAACATAATGCACTTCGTCAAAAATGACAAACTCCACATCTCGAATGATATCGGCCCCACGATACAGCATACTGCGCAGAATTTCGGTTGTCATGATGAGACAGCTAGCTTCTGGTCGGATCTGCACATCACCAGTCAAGATGCCGACATCATCAAAGGTCGTTCGAAAGTCGCGGAACTTCTGATTGCTCAATGCTTTGATCGGAGAAGTGTAGATGGCTTTGGTCATATGCTTAGCGGCCAGAGCAATGGCGTACTCGGCGACCACTGTCTTGCCAGCAGAAGTATGTGCCGCAACGAACACCGAGTCACCATTTTCCAAATGGTACACTGCTTCCTTCTGAAAGGTGTCCAGCTCGAAAGGCCACTCCCGCGCCATCTCTGGTACGAGCTCTCGAAAATTGGTGATGTCCCTGTTGACATCGACCATGTGGGCCCACTCGCGACCACCATGTTTGTTCCTCGCCAATGCAAGAGGACCGTGAGGAGCCAGAGACGGGAACTCAACAGGGAGTAAGTCGTCAATGTCATCGTCGGGCTCATCGTCAGCTTTCTCTGAATGAGCATCATCGCTACCACCAAACGGCACGCTATTCATCTCAGACTCCGGCTGGTCAGGCTCTTCATCCAAGACCTGTTCTACCTCCTCGGCGGTTTCTGCATCTCGCGCATGCTTCTCGCTGAAGCGCATACCTCGTTCGAAGCCGGGAGGCACTTCCAACAATTCACCACCAGCAGCAAGATTAATTATACGATCCAGCTTATTGGGTTTCGGGACGCCATTCGCGCCTCCAATTTCACCCAAGAGCTCATCCTCATACGCAGCCGTAGCCTCCACGTCAGCAAGCCCACCAGGAGCAAAGGGATAGAACCCGGCAGCACCTCTCACGAAATCTGCTCGATTGGCAGGCTTGCGAAGCAACGAAGTTGAGTTCCTCGCCGTAGCACTGTTCGCCGGTACCGTGACCTCCTTGTAGCCAGTCACCCGACCCTCCAAGCCTTCTCTGGTGAAGCGGATAATGGTCCTCGTCTGAGTGGGTGCCAGTCCGAAGAGTTCGTTGTAATTAGTCGGAGCGTCCCATCGTTGCTGGAGTCGATTCAGCCATGCTGGGCTGAAAGTCGTGGATGGCGTCAGAAAGTCCTGCTCAAGTCTGGCCTTGATTTGTCTTGGAGACTTTCGAAGGCGTTTGCGTGGCTTCGACTGCTCCAAGATATCATCTATCTCGGCATCGAAGCGTTCTACCTTCAGCGATAGATTTTTGAGCGCCGCTGTCAAGTCGGCATCACCGCTCGCCATCCTCGTATGTGTCGTGTGCTGTGTACATATGGTGTTAAAGTGTTTGATAAAATATCCGCATGCCGTCAAGAGCGGGCAGCTTGGCGGATGGACCCGAGCTCTCGTTCGGCGAGGACCCATATGACTTCGCAGGTTTCACGTGATAATTTATTAGTAGGATTGTGCGCGTACTATCGCTCGTCGGAGTAACTGGCAGCTGTGGAAAGCCTTCTCGGATGATTAAGGTACTAGCGATGATCAATCAGGAGCACGTTCCTGCATGGAAACTTCTATTCTGTACGCTATTTAACTCCTGCCGGCAAGAAGACTCCATTGCTCAGAAGAGCAGGCCTTCAAGTCAATGCGCAGTCACAGTCTATGCCAGGCTCTTCAGCTCGCCAGCCTTCATCTTGCCAGCATCCACCAACATCTTTGCCTGCTCCTGAAACACCGCCTTGATTGCAGCCTTATCCGTCTTGCCGTTCAGCTTGTTGGTAAGCAGCGCAATCTCCTCATTGTCGAGCCTAGCCAGGATCTTATCGGCATCATCGAGCGCGGCATTGATTTGCTCTGGCGTGGCGTCGCCATCAACAAAATAGTTTGCATCCTTCGGCGCATTGCGAATGACACGTTTGTTCTTCTTTGCGGCATTCTTTGCCGCCTCCTTCGCCTTCTTGCCCTGCTCGCGCTCCGCCTTCTCTGCCGCATCTTTCTCTGCAGCCAGTCGAGCCTCCGCTTCTTTCTTGCGCTGTGCCTCCTCCTTTGCAGCCTTATCCGCAGCTTCCTTCTCGGCCTTCTTGGCATTCTTCTGCTTGTTGCCTTCTTGCCTGAATTTTTTGATACGCTCGTCCTGGGCAAGAGCAGTGTCAATCAGTTGACGCAGACGCTGCGTGTCCTCGACCTTTCTCTTCTTGCGGGCATTGTTGTTCTTGCGCTCCATGTGGCGCTTTTGGTCTCGGTTCTCATTGTCATCTGGCACCTCCTCGTCCAGGTATTCAAACGTACGCCACGAATCGAAGTTGTACCAGAAGTTGTAGAAGTATTCGACATCCTCCTTCGTAGCATCCTCCTTGCCCAGCTGGGGGACAGGCTGCTTCTTGCTGAAACGTGCCTCTGCCTCGAACACGGGACCCCAAAGCTTGTAGAAGTTGCCAGACTTCTTCTGCACGTCCTTCTTGCTTGGTGGCTCTCTGTCTGCCGCCTCGTCGACGGAGTCGAATTGTCTCCTCTTCACAGGGTCCAGCAGGATATCAGTGGCTCGCTGGATGCACTTGAAGAACTGATCATTCTCCTCTCCACCACGCGCAGCCTTCTTGTCGGGGTGATGCCTCAGAACCTTCTTGCGATGTGCCTTCTTGATCTGCTCCTCCGTGGCTCTCCAGCGGTACTTGCTCAGACCAAGCACAGCGTAGTGGTCCTGCGTCTTCCAGTCCTTGGCTTCACGCTGCAGCAGCATGGGATCCTCGGGCTCGCTGATCTCGCCGGCATCATCGTCTTCGGTCTTCTTGGCGGTGACCGCGGCCTGAATGCGCTCATCTTCGGAGAAGGTGCGCTTATGGCGCTTTCTGCGGGCGTGGGCGAGGAAGTGCGGGCCAACGGGCTCAATGGAGCGGTTGGTGGGGTGTGTGATGGATGCGATGGGCTTGAAGTCTTTCTCCGCGGCCCAGTCGGAGGAGAGAGAGGGAAGGGTGGCTGACAGTTGAATTGCAGCCATTTTGGGAGGTGTGTTTGTTGGTGGGTGAGACAGATGCTCGATCTGTTTCAGCGGCCACCAAAAATCTTGATGATGGTCCGTGCTCGAATCATCAATCGCCGCCATCACTCCCGTCCCGAATCGCGCACCTAGGTTTGGTCCTAACATTGAGCAATGCCTCTCCTGCGGTATTACTGAGGCATTGATGGAAGCAATCAAGCAATTCGTGATGAGCAAACATCTTTCGCCGGTGGAACTCGCCAATAACAAGGCGGCCGTGCTTGCCACATACCGGCACCTCCTGCGGGCAACATATATAGCATTTAAAGGTATGATTAATCAATATTCATGCCATCTCAAACGGCTCTGATCGCGACGCAGGTGATGCTGCGACGCTCAAGGCATCCCGCAGCCTCGCCCGAGAGTCCTTTGTGAAGAACCGCAAACTTGAGGTCGGCGGCATTGAGGTGGCGAAAGCAGTAGAGCATGCGCAAGGCGTCGCCCAGATATTACGCGAGAACGTGGTGCAGGGAAGGAATGTCGAGGGCGAGCATTACAAGCTGAACATTCATGAACACACCCAACGGCTGGACAATCATACGGCTGGCGAGTTGAAGGGGACGACCAAGAGCTTCAAGGAGATCAAGGACGCCCAGCTCTAGAAGGTTGGATCATCCGTGAAACGCGTCAATTGTATGACGTACGGGATCGAGGATTCTTTGGGGCTGGCATTGGATATGCCAGGTGGGCAAGATAATTCGCCAACTTGAAACCTGCTCACTCCCATTTGGCAGACCAAAACTCGAGAACTGGTCTTGACTGTGTGCTTAAGCGATATCACGGTGAGCTTCTCCGCAGTGGCGCTCGTGTGTGTCTCAGACGATCGTCAAGCAGCCAGGCATCCCGACAGAGAGACTGGTCCCTGAAACGGAAGGCATGCTTCTTGCCGACATCTGCAAAGGAAGGCGCAGCAAGGCGACTGTACATGTACGCTGTCAACATCATGTGGCACTACATGTATCAACCCCAACGAGGCCTCATATTCCCCGCTCTGTAGATCAGCAATCAAATTAAGCACTCGAGGCGAGGGGAGACGTACTCGCTGCTGGTATCTTGTACGAGTCATACAGCAAGGACTCCGACAGGCGAACGTCATTGGTTGGGTTTCGACAACTGCGACCGATCTGAGCTATACTGCAATACGTTACACGATCTGCTGCGAATCAGCCACGTAAGCTGTATTCTATCTATTGGCGCGGCATATACGCGGATCTTGGAGCGGAGTGTACTGAAGGCAGGGAGAGAAACATGATATCCGTGCATCGCAGCTTGTCGAACGTCCGACGAGTGCTGGACAATTCAACGCAATTATCAGTTCAACGCAACTTTTGATGAGGTATCTACTTATATTGTACAAACAACTAGCTGCCATCTTCTTTGATCTATTCACTAGTTAGCTTGTCTGATAGTAGATGAGCTCTTCTATCAGACTGCCAAGTTAGAGTAGTAACACCTTTGCCTTCGCCTTTTGTAGTCACTACTAGTTAATTGCCATAATCAAGCTAGTCTATAACAACGCCTATTCTAACACCTTGCTACAGCTAGATAGCTACTAGATTGTCATAGACATATAGATTAAACAGATCTAGATACTCTTTATAGTGTTAATAACTCTAGCTTTAAGCATCTTTGTTATTACCTTACATTTGTCCTTAAGCTCCTTTATAAATTAAGGCTATAAAGTACCCCTTCTTACTAGCATCTTATTATACGCTACATACTCTGTAGCTCTTATTACTTATGTAGCTACTACTTGTGCCTTAAATGCCTCTTGTTACTTGTTATGTTTAACTATTACATAAGCTTAAGATGCTACTAGTATACTACCTTTCTAAAGGTATCCTTTTTATCCTTTATAACATATAGCTTAAGTGTTCTAAGTAGCCTTAGTCTTAAAGAGGTTAGTAGTTACTTATATACTAACTTATGCTTAAAAGACTACTCCCTTTACAAACTAGTAAATTAAACGCTAAGTAATCTGCTTACTATAGCTTATAGTCTACTAAATCTTCTTTGTAGTATAAGTTAAGCTCCTAATAGTTATTAGTGTTAGCTATGTAGTAACAAGTACCTCTAGCTCTAGCTCTAGTGTTACAGGCTATGCTAGTCTGTAGTATATTATAGTAGTAGCTTTGTTCTTAGCATGGATTTTAGCTAGCATAACCTATAGGTTCTAGGGGTAAATACTAGTCTTTATAAAGGCATGTTTAATACTAGTAAGCTTAAAGGTTAATAAGCAAATTAATCTTAGTACTAGGTAGAACTTAGTCTTATTAAAGTTAGTGTAGCTAGTCCTACAAGCTACGTTAATAGCTTGCTAGTAGTAGTGCTTAAACTACTAAAATAACACTATGTTAAGGGGCTATAGCAGATGACTAGTATGTAGTAGTAGTATTACAAGCATAATCTTGTAAGTATTAGCAAACTTAATAAACTCCTTTGTATAATAACAGCTATATCTATTAAAGATAATTATATAGTATGCCCCTGTTTAATAGCCCCTACTATGTAGTTTAAAGTGCTTAATCTACTCTAATGTAAGCTCGTTGTTTATATAGCTAGTATTACTTAATCTAACACGTATCTTATTATCTAGCTCTTAATACTAAGATAGTAGGTAGATGTCATAAGGGTAGGTGCCGATAGCAGGAAGGTGACTAGGTGTTAGACTCGGGAGCTATGAAGAATATCGACAATGGCAGTTAACCTTGTAACTGACTCTCCTCTAAGCAAGAGAGGATTGAATTAAGATTGAGCACGAAGCTCCTAACTGCCTGTCCTAAAGCCATCCCTATATACTAGAGAGTAACAGAGCAGCTCTGTTAGATCTGTCGACAGACCCGACAGATCCGTGTCTGTAGATCTATAGACTAACCCTACAGATCTAAGGGTCTGTTATCACGTAACAGATCCCTTCTTCCTTGCAAGCCTATAGATCTGTAGACTAACCCTACAGATCTAGGGATCTGTCCTTACGTGACAGATCCTTTCTTCTATGACTATGCCTATGACTCATAGTACTCCTATGACAGTACTATGACTCATAGCACTTAGGACCTACATGATCCTGTATCCTATAGTACTCCGGACAGTACTCCTGACA
>JADDMT010000080.1:0-135521 GCA_021401465.1 Teratosphaeria epicoccoides | reverse complement strand
GGGGGGGGGGGGGGGGGGGGGGGGGATATATTGTGAATGTTCCGTCGGAGAGTCCGTGGCGCAAGGCCAGGCATTGCCAAGTATGTCTAGGTTCTGAAGTTGGGGAGGGAGGGCGAGCTCAAGTCGCTATTGAACAAAAATGATTCCCCCCCCCCGAAAATCAATTCAGACAAAAATGTCGACGTAGCAAGTGTAGCACAAGACGCAGACCCGCCTGCAGGATTTGAAGCGAAAATACACCCGCGAACATGTATGCTCCACAAAGTGCCAGAACATGTATGAGTGCCGCGGTGTCCCAACGCATTGTAGAGCGCCCCTCGACTCGGCCTGCCAGAGTACATTCTAAATGTATCAGTGTCGAAGTCGTCACTAGACCGAGACCTGCTCATCGAGTCCTGGCTTCGAACACAAATCCCCACACAGCTCTGCGCCTCTGTCATCAAGCCTGAACCGCCTCCAAATGTGTCGAATGCGGGTGGTAATTCCAGGAAAGGGCGGGCCTGAAGAACAACAGCTGAAATTCGTCGCTGTATGCAATGCAAGACCGAGTACCACGCCATGCTGCAACGAACCACCCACACCCTCCGGTGCAAAATGTCCTGTCGTGTTCAGAGCCCGATTTAATCTATGCTGGACTGTACAGCGCCTCGGTACTCCCCTTCCTCTTCCTCAACACCCGGTTCTCAAACTTCCTCTTCCCTTCCACGTCCTCGAGCTTCCTGCGCCACATAAAAGCCTCCTTGATCAAGTCATTCCTCCACTGCGCATCCCCATCCAACTTGCAAGAATTATCCAGAAATGTCCAGTAATCCCCTTCATTCTGGCACTCCATCAAGCCTTGTTTATTCTGGGACAAGATCGCCAGAGCGACATTGAAAAGGAAGGTCTTGTGTCCGGGCATGCAGAGCCAGATGTCCCAGACTCGCATCAGGGCTTCTTCTGGCAGGACGTCGGAGAAGGCGGTGAAAAACCATTTGAGTGGGACCGTGTGGTCGGCGGGGATGTCGAGTTTGTTGAGGTGGTCGGCGAGGTCGGGGAGTTCAGAGTCGATGTAGGAGCGCAGGACGATGCTGTCGGAGAGTGGGCCCGTCATGGCGTTTTCTCGGGAGAAATAAGCGTCCGGGAAGAAGTGGTCGACCATGTTGCATAGCATCCAGAAGGCGTGCTCGTCTTCCGGGACGGCAAGCAGGAGGTAGCCAGCAATGGTGTTGAGGCCCTGAGTATACCCAAGACCTTCATACTTGCTGACGAAAGCGACGAGCACATCTTTGAGACGCCTGTCGCCTTTCTTGGCATAGTACTCGTACTTGCTAGTCAGCGTGCGCGGTACATCTTTGATGATGGCGTCGATCTCAGCTGGATCGACTTTGTCGCGGCGAGACAGGTAGGATCGATAGAGGCCCGGCTCGAGGATAGCGTCGGCGTTGGACAGTTCCATCCAGATGGTATGTCGGAGACCCATGGGCACACCACCCAGCAACAACTGCGTCAGAGTCTTGAGCTTCTTCTGACCCACTGCACCTTCCTGACCCCAGTGCGAAGCGCCGATGGTGCCGATCCCAGTCGCTTGATCACCACTGCTGCTTTGGGAACGCACCTGGTCCAGTCTCGTCATGAACTTGTTCCATGCTGCTGTTTGCGGATCTTCTGTTCGCTTGGAAAGGGTGGGTGGCAGCTGGTCGGGATCGTGCTGTGTCACCATCTCGACAGGCTCTCTGTTAGCATGGGAGTCGTTGCGTGGCCGAGTTGTTTTGGCGTTGCTGAAGAGCGAAGCTGCCCAGCCTGGTCCGGCGCTGTCATTACTCTGTACAGTGGTCGTGCTGGTGGCGCTTTGCACAGTAGTAGTACTTGTTATGCTCCGCGCATCGGTCGATACTGGGCGTTCTCGGCGTCCAGGAACCCTAGAAGTCGTGAGTACGAGATGATGAAGGCGTTTCAACTGCACTGACCGTGAGCTTGCGCGTGACGAGGAAGGCGTGGTCTTGCCTGAGTCTTGGCGTGACCGCAGTGTAGCGCCGCCGAAGAGCCTCGTCAGGCCCTTAACGGTGCCGCCGGACGTCGTGGTGTCGAGCAGGGGTGGAGCGGTCTTCGTCCCTTTACTGGACTGGCGGTTTGTCAGCAAGCTGTATGCGATCGAGCATGCTGCTACCCGAGCGAGTCGGGCGGATCGATGAGCTTACGCTGCCGTCGGACGAGTGGGCGTCCAGAAAGTTCTCCGAAGCTCCCAGAGTGAGTGCTAAACGCCTCTCCTCTGCTTGCTTCACGCGGGATGTCGCCGCGTCGAGTCGATCTTTGGGCACGTGATACTCCTCGGCGAGACGTGTCAGCGCGGTAACGTGAGCGTCGCGCTCTGCCAGCAAGGTCGACAATTTCTTCACCAGCTCGACGGCGCCGTGGTGGTCAATGACTTTTTGGATGACATGTCTTGGCGCGGCTGAAATCGACTGCGGGTCTGTTGGGTCATTGATGGTTTGCTCGTCGAACAGTGACGGGCCGTTGCCCTCCAGGAGCTTGTCGAGAGGTTCGTTGCTGATGGGTCCATGCTGCTGGAGCGGGGATGCCGGGGTGGTGGTGGCGGTGGTGGTGGTGGCTGGTGCCGCCGCTTCTTCTGGACTGGGAAAGGAGGTGAGGGAGCGGTGGTCGTCGGTCGTGTTCCACAGCAGACGACTGGAGCGCCGGCTTAGATCCCCCATGCTACATGTATGTCTTGCAGTGTGCACGTGACGCGGTCGTCGATGAGATGGGGTCGGTGTGGCGCTCCTTGGTCCCGGGCGCGGGTGCAGGTGGAGGTGCGAGTCACCCCGCCCCACTACTGCTGCTGCTGCAGGTGCCACCGCCCCAGGTACATGTGGCCGTGGATCGTCCATGACTACAGTCCGTATGGTATGATATCTTAGCACGGAAGAGGCCTGACGGGACTTTACACAGACCAGCTACACCAGATACCCGATCAACGCAGCCCAGCCATAACGCCGTCACGTCGGCGGCTTCGAGCCCGTCCCACCCACACGCAATTACGGCAGTGACATGTACTCGCGACAGGCGGACATTACATGTATCATTAACGTACATTGTTGGATGTACGATTGAGCTTGAAGCTTGCCCCAAAGGCCAAGATTCTACCACCACCCGACTGTCCGTCTCACCACTGCTCCATGTACCACTGCCTCAACGCCCCATCCGACGCCAAAAGCTGTTAGCTCGTCAGCGTTCGCAGCGGGGAGACAATATGAGCGCCAGTGATCCGCGCCGAGTTCAACTCCAAGTTCGATGGAGACAAACCCGTCGAGCCAAGCAGTGTTTGTGAAAGCAGAGCAGAGATCCTCATGAGTCAGTCGTCTCTACATTCACTGACGCTTTCTGTTGCAGAAGGATCTCGAGCTGGACATTGCGTCTATTGAGCACAATGCAAGTGTCATGAGGACGCTTCTAGAGGCGGCGAGTGAGAGGCGGATGAAGCTGATTGGGGAGGATGGCGTGAGGATGGCGTGAGGATGGGGACGGTGGGCCAGGTCGAGTATTTTTTGGGATTGCTGAGGACGGTGCTGGTGGAGAATCACAAGTTGGAGAAGGGGTTGCTTGGGGAGTGGTATTCGGTGTGATTGATGGATTTACCGGACTATGGAATTCACAGTCTCGTGTGCAGAGTCGTCTGCAGAGTCATCCCAGAGAAAACCATTTGAGCGGACGCATGCCCGGCTGCCTCCTTGACAACGCCAGTACATCGCGTCAGGAAGGCCACAGTTTCTTTGTCCTTGCCCTCACCAAGCGCAGGCAGCTCAAGACTATAGTCCTCCCTTTCTTCCTCTGCGGCAAATGTGTCCACGCAGGCGAGCGGCCCCCTGCTCCCTCACCATCCTAAACACGACGCTATCTACGCTGAACACTCCAGCAAGTTCCGCCTCCCACACAGGATCTCATGACCAGCCCAGCACCACACAGGCGCTCCCGATAACCCCGGTTTGTGGCACGTCCGAGCTCTGTCCTCTTTGTCCGCTTTCAGATGAGGAGGTCTAAACTGGGCGCGCAATTTGGTCCGCCGATCAAAGAGCTTCATTGACGTCTCCGCCACGGCATCACAACGCCGAGCAAGGATAGTAAGGCGCTCATCTCAAACCGACCCTTGTGACTGCGCAAACCACCGTGCAAGAAGCGAAGATGGCACGGTGGGCTTGAGGCACAAAACAGATCCGCGCCACCGCCAGCAGTCCAGCTGGACAGACACTCCTGATCCCGTCAACGCCTTGGTCCTGCTCACCTGAGCTTTTCGAACGCTCGTCTAGGCACCGGTCCGCGTCTTGCGCTCGACGGTCCACTCTCCAGACGCCCATTCCCAGAGGAGGGTCAAGGAAGCGACGATGTATCAATACTACCAGCCTGCATCTCCCCCCCAGCCACCCGACATGATCGCGCTCCTGCACTCTCAATACCAGAACTACACCATCGAGCTCGGCAACACCCACCAGGCGCTCAGCAAACTCTACAAGCGGCTGGCAAGAATCGAGCGCACGCTCGCAGAGCGAGAAGAGCGCCAGCTCTCTCGGAAAGAGAAGAAGAAACTCCAGTGGTCTCGGTCGCTGACAAAGGGCACGGTGGACGAGCGCGTGAAGCAGCAGGTCCGGTTGTGCGAGTGCATGAGGCAATGTCACGAGCTTATCGCCTCGTACGGCGAGGCCGGCACGAATTATCTCATTTCACCGAGCACGCCGTGGACTGTGCCTGGGGTTGCGCATCAGCCACCCACGGCGTTTGCGCATCATCCTTCACTCAGCGGCTACAGTGCTGTGAGCCCGAATCCGTGGAGCGGATCTGGCCACAGCGCCGCGACGTCGAGGTCGTTTTCCGTGCCGCAGGTGCACGATCTGAGCGGTATCCCGGCGCAGCGACCCAGACCGCAGTACTGGGATCTGTCGATGCTGAGGGAGAGGAGACAGTCTTCGCCGTATGCCACTGCATCTTCGGCGGCTGACTCGGGATTCAACGAGCCGCCTCTGTCCGGGCAGCGGTTGGCCTTCGGTGCAGGCGTCGAGCCGCACGCGGATCCCGACCACGTCTTTGCTCACGAGCTGATGAGCCCGACCTCGACGTACGGTTCTTGGAACGCGGAGAGCGAGCCCTTCACGCCCGGCGGCAGCAGCCACGGAGCTTCCATGTCCTCGAACGAAGCCCGAGATGACGTGCCTGAGCTTGTCGAGATTCCCAGCAGCCCTGCCAAGGTCGGCGCGGATGTCCCAGACTCGCCGAAGAGCCCGGGCGCACGGGATGGTGGACAGCGGAGGAGATACTCGGAGGATGGCATCAGACGCATTGAAAGCAGGAAGGTGAATGGGAGGTCGAGGGGTGTCAGTCTGGGGCCAGCACCGGGAGGCCGGGCACAAAGAGCCTCTCAGGAAGCGCCGGCAGAGCAGAGTCTTGAGTAGTGAGTGCGCTTGGAATGGTGTGGGCGATCGTACATACCTATTCTCGGCTTCCCCGCTCGTGGCGTCTCGAGTGCAGAGCCCCTTGAGCGGTCTGCACGCCCCGCCAACGTGGCGACGTCGTGGCCGCGTGTGAGACGGGTAGACACATTGTATGAACTAAATAAATTTCTTTTCCAAAACACACTGCACAAGTGCTCCTTCCGCTTTGGCGTCGACGCATCCCGGCTCACCAGCCACGTGGCGTTCCGCAGTCTGAAACCTCGCGATACGTATCTGTTCCACTCACCGCGCACAGTCTGAGTCTCACTGTACGTATCCCACGCGGTATAATGCTTCGGTGCTTGTTCGGCAGCAGCATACATACACTCGGCCCCTTCTCCGACCAGTAATTGAACGGCAGCAACTCTGGCCATCATGTGGCACTGGACGAGCTTGGCAGAGACGTACGGGCACCTCGAGGACGCCTGCATTGCTGCCGGCGAAAGCAGCGCTCGGTCAAGGGCAAGGGAGACAGCCTGCACAATCACACAGTGTCCACCACGAGTAGCATTGCATTTGGCCCTGACAGGAAAGAGCAGCTGTTTCTGACCACTGGTACCAAATTGATTACTCCGTTTCACAACCTCCACCCGTGCATTCCAATCAAAGACTTCCCTCTTTGCTGGCAAGTCAGCCTGATCCTCGTCTGTGCCTGGCTCACACTCCTACATTTCGATCCAGCTGCGAGCAGCTTCGTAGAGGGTCGTGCAACCGAAAAGAAGGCACGTGAGAACGCCACGCATGTCTGCTGAGCACCCATTCCCTTATTCGATCGCATGGTAATCCGGTTTGTGAGCAGGGTCATCACTGCATGCTGATTCCCACGCCGCAAGCAGACAACAGCATCATCAGTCGACTGCGCTGTGTTTGCAAGCAGTAGGATAACGAATTAGCAAGCAGTCAGCCATGCGGGACCGATGACTGGCGCGTGCTACCGCGTCTTGGCTTCCTTGCTTCATCTGTCATCTGCGGACCTGCAGCAAAGCCATGACAGATCTCGTGGACGTCTGTAGTTGTTCAACGATCGGCTGCGGGCACGCAGAAGGGCCACTCGATTCAGGAAGCTGGGAACAAAGGAACCGGCGCAACAGATATAGATGCTTTCCGGGTGGATGTTGCAATAGGACTCCGAGCCACGTTCCTGCTCACGGGGCGAATAAATGCGTGGAACTGATCTTTCTGGAGGAGTGGTCACGTGGAATGCTCGGTTGTTCGGTACGGGCATCGTTGCCCGCCGGCGACTCCATCAAGCCGTCCATGCATCCATATAATCTAGCGTGATCTGTGGTGAAGTGGGCTACAGTAGGCCCCTGCTCCCGATACGCCAGAGACCAGGCTTGACACTCCGAGCGATGGGCACTTATGCGAGCTTAAACCAGAGTGGCGTTGCACCGCATGGGCGGGACATGCCCCGTGGCGCAAGGCAAGCCAGGTACCGCGACCGTTCCACCTGTCATTTTCAACGAATGCAACGAATTCCAACTGTCATGCGTTCTGTGTGCCTAGACGCTGTTACCGACAGTTCTGTAACGCCCAGCGATGCAGCCATTGCCGCCAGAAACGACATGTCACAAATCCTCATCAAAGCCTGTCGACCTCTGCGGCCAGGCATACTCTTTCTTGCACCCCGTCGGACCTCTGGCCAGTGGATCTGGGACCGATTCCTACGACCTGGTTGTTCGACTGCGAGGTGCAGCAATTGCGTCGGAGTACCGATGCTTCGGGGCGGAGCCTCAGATGCAGCCTCGCTTCGGCTCTGAGCAACATTGAAACAATCGTGCTGCTTGGTTAGCGGTTCGTGTTGCCCTACGAAGTCGGAAGTACTATGCAACACCTCTGTTGTCGGACGAATGCACCGTTCCGAACACGTGAAGACTCGCTAAGCATGACTTGTTCTTTTTGGTCTCATCCCGCCTTGAAACATGCGCCACGCCTCCACACCTCCGCCGAGCATCGAGCGCCTTGTTGAAAAAAATATTCGCGGTCCTCGCCAGTCGTGAGCTGTCGGACCCGCAGCCGGGCCATCTGCAAATTGCTTCCTTGTATTGTGATGGCCTTCTCTGCATCAGAATGAGATTGTGCGACAGATGTAAGTTTGCCGCAGGAGCCTTGCATATGGGACCCCTGTGCTGCAAGACAATCCGAGCAAACGGGTAGATATAAAAGGATCTTGCTGCTACTCCTGCACGACAGCGCTCAACGTCGATGTCATTCACAGCTGAGGGTCGACACTGCATGTGAATCGGCTTTTCGCCGTGTTACCCGTTGAACGTTACAACCTGCACAATCATGAGTCCCGCTAGTTAATGGATTACTTTCTCTCCCGATCGTCTGTCCTGGATAAAAACATCCTTGTCACACCCGAGTCGCTCGTTCGTCAGCATCGCAGGCGATGGAAACAAAGTCACCGCCACCGTTTCTGCCGCCCCGAACTCCGTACTGGCGCCACAATGAAGACAAGAGATCATCATGGCCGTCCTCAAGGAGCGACCAGCAGAACAGGAGCAAAACGCCGCCACCATTCCAGCCTCAGCAAAGACCATACTCGCTCCGACTGCAGCAGTCTCTCGACAATGCAACAACATCTTCCGGTGCCACGAGGCCCACAATCACATCAACGCGCAGCTTCAGAAGCCGTCGAAGCTCGTTACAAAGCATTCCCGATGATGTCGAATTGGGAACGCCATCCGAAGCCGAAAGCAATGTTGCACGATCAAATTCGGAAGGACGCAAACGCCTAAGAAGGAATCGACCTTATCGAGTCGCCAGTGGCACTGCACGCAACGCTGGTCAATTGCAGGTGGTCACAGACAATCAGCATGTGATTAGCGGCAGTCACGGCGCACTACGACGTAATTCAGTCCAACGCCATTCTGCTCTCCGAATTGAGCAAACCCTTGACGACAATGCGACCGAGGACGTCGACGAATCCGTGCGATCGGCGAGATCAGACGCTCTGAGGGCATTAGAATCAAGACAGCCGTGCAACGACCTGGTCCCGAGGCCGAGGATATCCCTCAAACGCCTCTCGAGCCTGGACAACATCATGACCTACCGAGAGGAAGTCGCCGCCTGGAAACGGGCGTCATCGGTCTGGGAGCAACAGCAATCAGAGTGGCAGCAAGTGGAGTCCGAGCTCCACTCGAATCGATCGCGGGAATCGACGGTGGACGTCAATGCCGCCGAGGCCATTGACTGCAGTGAGAAACAGGCGGTGGAATTTCCGCCCGAGTCTCCTTGCGACGAGGTCGGCAGACCACCGGCCCCGGAACCGCCATCGACGGTGGCCAGCTCGGCTCCATCGCTGCACGAGACAAGCAACAACGAAGAAGCCTTTCCTTTCAAGAATACAAGCGAGGCCGAGTCCAAGACCAAATTCCGCCATCCGGTAACGGAAATGGGTTTCACCTTCGCCATTGCCATGTCCCAACTCCTCGGCGAGTTCCTCATCTCCGGATTCGCGCTCGAGCTGAGTAAACTTGCCACTGCAAAGGCATACGACTTGGGTGGGACGCTCGGGCTCTTCTGGCCCGCGTCGCTGCTATCACTCATTCTGAGTGCCACTCTGCTCGTCTTTGCACGGCTGTCAGACATGTACAGCGGTTACCCTTTGTTCATGTTCGGCTTGATATGGCTGACCATCTGGACCCTCGTTCCGGCCTTTGTGCCCACGGTCGTCGTCCTTGATGTCAGTCGAGCAATGCAAGGCCTGGCGATTGCAGCCTTCACACCCAGCACGTTCGTCATGGTCGGCACAGTATACGAGGATGGGCCGCGCAAGAACTTCGTGTTGGGGTTGTACTCTGGCTGCGCTCCTTTGGGCTTCTTCGCGGGCTTCCTGACAGCCGGTGCTCTCAAGAATGAACAGGCTTTTTGGTGGTTTTGGATAGTCGCGGCTCTATCGGCCCTGACTGCCGTCGTCTCGTGGCTATGCGTGCCCCATGACAGGACCAACCGAAAGCAGGCTGGCTTGCAGATGGACTGGGCTGGTGCTTTCCTGATCACAGCTGGACTGATCCTGGTTGCGTACGCCTTGGCTGTTTCGACGTACGAGACCAGCGGCGCTGGCAGCCACATCGCGGCGACACCCATCTTCTACGCTCCGTTTGCAGCTGGCGCTGTCTGCCTGTTGCTGGCCGTGTGGGTCGAGGGTTGGTGGGCGAAGACGCCGTTGCTCCCGTTCGACTTCTTCAAGCCCAGGAGCGTGAAGGCCTTCTGTCTGGCTGGTTTGTTCTTCTACGCTAGCTACGGCGCCTGGCTCTACACCACTACTGACTTGTGAGTCCGCATCATGGTATGAGTGTTGACCAATGCTGACATTTCTGCAGCTTCGAGAGCACGTCTGGCACTGTCAGCACGCCCGGCACACAAGGCATAACGGGCATCACCTTGGCCATCTGGTACACTCCCACCGCAATCGGAGGTGTCATGATGTGCGTCCTGACCGGAGCACTATTGCACATCGTTCCGCCCAAGCTGCTCCTCTTGATCTCCGGTCTGGCTTGGATCGGAGCATCACTCATCTTTGCTGCATGTCCTTACCCTATCAACTACTGGTCTATGGTTCTGCCGTCGATGATATGTGCGACGCTCGGCCTGGATCTTACGTATACCGTGTCATTGGTCTACCTATCGTCTGTGCAACCGGATGAGCTACAAGGATTGTGCGGTGCCATCTGCTCCATCCTGATCAACTTGGCCATGTCATTCTCCCTGTCAATTGTTGAGATAGTCAAGAATGGAGCTTCCAGCCACTACACGTCGACGAGCGGGGTGCACAGCCCAGATGGAAAAGACCAGTGGATATTCCGATCTGCCTTCATCTATGGCGCGGCTTCTGCCGCTGTTGGCTTCGTCATCAGTGTTGTGTTTGTGCGCATCGCTAAGGCCAAGGCCAAGGTGGTGGACGAGGAGCAACCCGCTGTGCCAGACACAGACCAGCTCCGTGCTGGAAGTCGATCAGGATCGGAAGTCACTACGTTGGTGGACGGCCAAGAAAAGCCTGACGGCATGGCGACTGCTGTCAACAGCGCTGAGTTGGAAAGATGATGAAAGAAAGGTCAAACAGCCATCATTTGTTTCGTAGTCTTGGCTCTGGCAAAGAGCTCGTGGGAGGACTGAAACTGAAAGACAATGAGCATTAGCCACGACTCCAGCTGGGACCCAGTACCATGCGGGCGATGGGATAGACGGGTTGTACATACGGACACGATCAGATGGAGAGCTTCACAGCAGCGTTGTAGATGAAGAGACTGCGGAGGTCTCCGCTTGCACATGCGCTCCACCGCTCTCGTATGCCGCGGCGTCACGTGTCTCTGGATGTGGTTCCGGAGACCCCGCTCGATAGATGAGAATTGATTATTGTGGATCGTGGCACGGAGATACCCTGATGCCAAGCCTGAGCCATCACGTGCCACGCGTTATTGTGTCATGACCAGGACCCCGCCACCACCGACCACGGAACCTCGCGAGGCTGTTTGCGAGTCAACGGCGACGGCGGGACTTCCTCAACAACCAAGCGTAGAACTCTATATCAATGCCATGTACACTTGCCGTCGCCGGAACCTCCTAAACCAATTGTGCCAGGTCATACCAGACCCGTCTCAACCCAGCTGCTGCTCGTTCGAGCGCGAATGGAAAGCATGCCCCACTAGTGCCCTCATCGTCTACACTGCCCGTGGCCGGGGTGAGCTACTTTACCAACGCTTGTGTATCTCTCAACTGATCACCCGGCCGTCCTGTGTTTCAACACACACACAGACACGTTCAGCCGCTCCACCACACTCTGACCCCGGCCAGCCATCGCTTTGGCAGGCAGTCAAGAATGAGTGAAGCCAGCAGGATAGCCGACATGGATGTCGGTGGTCTCCGAGAGCGGCGGCCTGAAGCTCCGCCGACGGCTTCGTCTCCCGAATCAGCCCAAGACGCCGTCAGGGCATTGAACGCCCGCGAGGCCAAAGGCGACAAAGATGAGAAGGACAAGAAGACATATGGCCGCACGCCAGACGGCACAGGTGCGTATCATCAAGGTGTCTTGCTGCACTCGCTAGTCGGACGCCTAGCTGCTGTCTGTATACGTGTAATAGTTCCGCGGGATCCACAGCCAGAGCAACAGGCACCAGCACCGTCCGTGCCTTCCCAATGCGACAACCTGTACTGATCCTCCGTGACTAGTCTTCACCGTGCCTCATACCGAGGACATGGTTTCTCAGCTCTTCGACCCAACGCAGCCAAAGAACGCATCAGACTTAGCCATTGTGACCGTGCTACTATCTCTGTGTGGCCTCTGCTACCTTCTGCCGTCGAGCATACGGATACCCGTTTTCGCCGTGATCTTCTTGGTCTGGCGAACATGCTACAACTTTGGCATTGGCTGGCTCCTGCACAACCAGTCCCACCATAAGCGTCTCACCACTTGGGCCAAGAAAACTGGAATCCTGGAGAAACCAGAGACCGGCAACAATCCATATCCACAGCTGTACAAATTCCTCAAGAAGGAAATGGAGGCCAAAATCCCAAAGGACTACAAGTTCGAGGATGCGCCACTGGAGTTCAATACGTGGTTGTTGTTCCGAAGAGTCGTCGATCTCATTCTCATGTGCGACTTTACCTCCTATGTCCTGTTCGCCATCGCTTGTAGTGGCACACCAGCCAGTGAGAAGTTCCCGATGACCATCGCTCGTTGGATTGGCGGCTGGCTGCTGATCTTGTTCAACCTGTGGGTCAAGCTGGATGCTCATCGAGTCGTGAAAGACTTCGCCTGGTACTGGGGCGACTTTTTCTTCCTGATCGATCAGGAATTGACCTTCGACGGAGTCTTCGAGCTCGCGCCACATCCCATGTACTCTGTGGGCTATGCCGGCTTCTACGGCATCTCAATGCTCGCCGCAAGCTACAAGGTATTGTTCATCTCGATTGTGGGACATGCTGCTCAGCTGGCCTTCCTAGCCCTGGTAGAGAATCCACACATTGACCGGACGTACAATGCACCGCCACCAATCAAGCGCGACGAGACTCCGACCCCGCCACAACGACCATACAACACCCGCCTCCTGAGTGCAGGCAACGTCAATTCTGGCAGCCCCAACATTAACGCACCACCATCTGTCGTTGCTCAGAACTCGCCATTTCACAACATAATCGGCAACATCGACTTGCATCGCATCACAGATGTGGCAGTCATCATTTTGCAGGCCTACATGTACACCATGGCGCTCATTACGCCATCCACCTGGACCTGGCAGACCTTCTTCGTGCTCGGCGCTCTCTTCTGGAGGCTCTGGTACTCCGTCGGCATTGGCTTCATCCTCAACCGCCAGTCTCAGAAGAAGTCCTGGACGCGACACTTTGTCAAGTATGGCGAGACTACCGATGAAGCTTGGCGTCAATGGAAGGGTATCTATCATCTCAGTATGATCATGTGCTACACCAGCTTCGTTTGCGCGGCATGGAAGATGTACGGCCTCCCCGAAGACTGGACGGTCGGCATGTCGTTATTGCGGCATGTCTTGGGCTTTGCGCTTATTGCACTCCAGCTTTGGACTATCGCCAGCATCTACGAGTCTTTGGGCGAGTTTGGCTGGTTCTTTGGTGACTTCTTCTTTGACCACGCGCCAAAGTTGAACTACAGTGGCATCTACCGGTTCCTGAACAACCCAGAGCGCACAATCGGTCTAGCTGGTGTCTGGGGTGCTGCAATCATCACTTGGAGCAAAGCTGTCTTCTTGCTTGCGCTGCTGAGTCACGGCCTGACGCTGTGCTTCATCCAATTCGTGGAGAAGCCGCACATGCAAAAGCTGTACCGGATGAGCCTGCGGGAGACCTCTGGTGTGTCGAGGAGCATCAAGCGCTCACTGCCTCCGCCAATCCAGAAATGGACTGGCAGCGTGGACGGTGTCCTGGACGAGAGCTTGGACGCGGTCGAGGAATTCATCCAAGCCGCTGGGTCTAAGCTGGCCGACGGGTTCCAGACATTTGTGACGGACTCGAAGTCGCTGTTCAAGACCTTTCCGGCCAGAGTCAGCATCACAAGACTTTCTCCGGACTTGGCTGGCTACGATCCGAAAGCCTACTCTCTGGAGATCGACACTTCAGCTCCTGGTGTGAGCTATGGAGACGCAGCCTTCAGTGGTCGCGAAGGAGCAAACGGGCAAAAACCTCAAGAGCACCAGGATGGCTTCCGCAGGCTGACGGTAGAGTATGGTGCCCCGATCAAGGTCAAGTGGACGGCTCCACTCAATCATAGCAAGCGCGATTGGATAGGTCTCTACATGGTCGGGGACAATGCCTCGCGCGACGCTACCAAAGTCTCGTCTCAGGGGCGCTGGACTGCTACGAATCAAGGTACCTGGGACTACAACCACGCGGACGACGGAATCCTGGTCGAAGATGTCCGCATCCCAGCCGGTCAACGTACCGATGGCGAGAACCAGGACTTTCTATCCGGCGTTGTGGAGTTCAGCGGTGACAAGCTGTGGTGGACACAAGGCGTGTTCGAGTTCCGATACCATCACGACGGCAAGTTCAACGTCATGGCAATCTCACTCCCGTTCGAGATCAAGATCACCCGCTTCGATGAGGATGACGTTGAAGTTGATGCCAACGGCATGGTACGCGGTGCGGTGGAATCTGCGCTCCTGCCAGTCGTGCAGAACTGCTTCGACCGCGACCCGAATGTGGCTCCTAGGACTGCCGATGAGGCCTTTGGACCTACACTGGAGCGCGAAGGCAAGTACGCGAAGAGGGTCGTGTACGCAGTGCAGCAGATGTTTGGCATTGAGTTCGCGCCGGAGGTCGTGCAAGCAGATGGCAGCGTCCGCAATTTGAGTTGGCGAATCTGCAATGCGAAGAAAGTGCTTGCGCCGTACAGCATGAGTCACAGCAAAGGCAGATCCACGCCGACTTGAGAGGTGATGGTGGACGGAAGGCGGTGACATGACATTTCTTTTTGTGCATGGAAAAGTTTTATACCCAAATTAACGGTGGTACGCTGCTTTCAGAAAATGTACCTCGGAATCCTGTGATGTGAAACTTCAGATCTTGTGCAGCCCCTATCACTGTACCATACGACGCTTGATGAACACGCCGACTGTCAACAACACTCCCAGAGACCCGATGACACGTCACAATGACCCGGTGTCTCCGCCGTCGTCAACAGCTCATCGAGACCAAGCGGGTCTGACGCAACTCCATCCTCTACTCCCCTCACCGCTGCACCTTCCTCGCCATGGCCCTCGTCGATGCCCAGACCTAACAACGGATCAATCATAGCCTCACTGTCGACAGCCATGTGCGGAGGCAGCGGCAATACAGGCTTCAGAGGCTGAACCCCATTCCACCCGTCTGCGCAATACGCGCAGGCAAACGGCATGCTGGAGTTGCTATTCCCGTGTACGACGGTCCAGCAGACGCCGGTGCTCAGGGCTGTGGCACAGCGCTTGGCCGGGAGGAACTCGCCGTGGCCGCAGCAGCACCAGACGAGCTCTTGCGTACTAGGGATGCGAGTCAGCAGTGGATCGTTCACCACTCCGGCGCTTCTGGACACGTCTGCAGCGCGGTTGCGTTCTCGCGGCGCCCGGGTACGTACCACATGTGAGATTGCCTGGCGGCCGTGCTGATTTTCGTGAGCGGGGGTGGGGAAGCCTCAGCTTTGATAAGTGTGAGACGACAATTAACGGGTCTGGTCGTGGTGCACGATCTCCATCGGGATTTCATTGGAGTGGTCATGACGAGCTCAGCAAACGCCTGCGTGGTCCAGGCTGTCGACCAACGGGAATGCTTGGGAGCTTGACTCATCTTTGAAACGTGCGATGCGGTGGCAGACTGTTCTGAATCTTGCAGTCACGTTGATTCGTTGTTTTGGATCCACGTACATTACAGAAACAACACCAGATGTGCCACCAGCGCCTCGCTAAAGATGCTCAACAAAACGACTTCTGCAAGATGGCGTCTCATGGCTGCGAGAAACGATGGTCGGCCAGCTCGAATCTCGGCTGCGGTGACAGCGTGTCCAGCTCATGTCTCTGCGGGCCCACGAATTTGTCCGTTGCCTGCATGGCTTTGTACCGCTCGAAGAACGAGCCCACCTCGCCGTGCAGCTTCGCATCGACGGGTGTCTCGGACGTGTTCCCTATTGAGCTTGACCGCGTATGTTCTGACTGTGCAGTGTATGGTCGTGAGAGGTGGAAGCGGAGATCGTCCCTGCATTCGTCCGGAAGCGGATACATGAGTTTGGGTGGTGCGTGCTTCATTTTCTCGTTGTACAGAAGATAGAGCGCCAAGGCCAGGGCGAAAGAGAGTGGTAGGCCGAGACCGCAGCCCAAGCCTGCCATGTCCGAGGATGTGTACATTTTGCTCGACCCGTTGTTGGTGGAGCTTGAACTGTCAATCACCGAGCTGAGGAGCGCTTCGGTTTGAGACGCTCTGAGCACTAGCCCACCACTGCTCCCGGTCATGATGAAAGTGACGGCGTGGTTCGAGCATTCTGTTGCGTTGAGCCCGCACACGAATGTGGCATTCTGGCCGGCTGTGCAAGGAGAAAGCGCTACATCGGTGGAGGAGTCCTGCTCACCGCCTCGTCAGCGACAGAGTCCCAGCCATCATGCTCACATTATTGGCGGCATACCTGCGATAGACAGGCCTGTGCGCATGCTGGGCTGTCCCAAGTCTTGTCCGTACACGATCCTCGTGACACTACACCGTCTCCAAAGCAAAATCCGTTCTCCAGACAGAAAGCACTCGAGCTACAGCACGCTGACGACGCTCCGGTGCTGCAAGCTGTGTGGTCACTCGCGATCGTTCCTCCATCGGGGTACCAGCATGTTTGCGAGCGGGCAAGCTGCAGTGAGATCGCAGCAATCGGTATCAATCGGCCAAGCGTTCGTCTCAGAGCAGGCATCCTGGATCGGTATACAAAAAGCAAGGGTGACAGAGGCGGGTCAGCAGCTGTAGAGATTGAAGGGAACGATAATACTGGTCGTCATGCTCGCAGGCTCGCCGTTGGACTGCAATGCACAGGGGAAACTTCACAGCAGCGCACGACTTCTTCAGTGCCCTCTATACTCTTCTAGTGCAACGCGAACTACAGCGAAAACGTTCTCGCCAGAGTCAGAGAATCCAACGTTTGAGGTTCGGTTGGTGAAGTTTCCTGCGCGCGCCGCCCCACCCCTCGCACGGAGATGAAGGCAGTTTCATTTCCTGCCCGACAAGGTTTGGCAGTGGGCACGTCGAGACGGGGCTTCTTCCGAACTCAAACCATATCAGGCTCTCGGTGATTTGTGAAAGGCGATACACTTAGTAGGCGCCGACTTGTTTCATTATTCGACGCAATCATTGCGTGTGCGTCAACGTGGCAAGCAAGGAAGTCAGTATGTAATCAATAGACAGATGCTGGCTTCAATAGTTCTAATGACCACTAGTTCTAGTAGCAAGGCTCACGACTCACGCCTGGAAAACCATGATGCCAGCAAGCATCGGCGGCGGGAGAACGATCCCATGAAACACACCAAACCGTCAACCACCAGCAGAGGCGACACCGAGGATCCGGCGAAGCTCAATGTTGCACACCTGGACCATGATCGACATTGCGGGACTATTTCTGTGACCTATCCATACATATTCAAGCATTTGCCGTATTCTCAATCCAAAGCTGACACTGCAATCCAATCTGTCCGATTCGATCCCGGGATCGCCTTCCGCTCATCAAGCGTAAACAGTCTCCGTGGCCACGACCGTCACGAAAGTGGTGCTCTGTGGTGAGCTATCTTGCGCCGTTGTTGGCTGCTGCTGGATGGTCGACTCACCAACAGACGAGCCAGCAGGCGTGGTCGTGGCTTCTGGGGATACATTCGCAGCTTTGATGATATCCGCTGCCTGTCAAACCACGTCAGCCTGCTGTTCAGCAGAAAGTTATGCGCGGCGTGTGATCACCAACCTTCTCAGCCACAGCATACGCTACAGCTTGCAGATGCGCAGCCGGGAGCAACGGGATAATGCTGGTATCCACCGCTCGCACGTTCGCCGTCCCATATACCAGCAAGTTCGGATCGACGACGCCGCCCAGGCCCAACGGCAGCATTGCGTTGGTGCCAGAAGGATGATATTCTGTTTGCAGCTTCTCGCTGATGTATGTCACCAATTCGTCATCAGAAGCTCCCCGAGATGGCGTGTTACGGTATTCAGGGTCCATCTGCGACAAGCTCGACGTGCTCAGAAGCCGATCATTGTAGTGGATGCCAGCCAGGAAGACCTGGACGTCGATCGGATTGCTGTTGTATCGTGGGTCGATGGTGGGCGGCTCAAAGGGATCTGAAGACGATATCGAGACGTACCCACGGCTCAACGGTCGCATGTTCCCGATGGTTAAGGCGCCAGTGTTGCCATTGAGGATCTCGAAGCCGGCTCTAGACGAATCACCCAGCGCTTCGATCATGAACGGCAGCTGGGCGTTGAAGCCCGCAACGACCGTCGCAGCCGTCCCGCTCAGCAGATACTGCTCCGCAGTTTGAGAGGAAGCAGCATCCGTGAGCGAGCTGGTGTCCTCCAGGACGCTCGCCAGTGAAGGGAAAGCCACCCCTCCAATCGCACCGCTGGTTAGAGGACCAGTTCTATTGGCCCAGTAGTCGATCCACGCGTCTGCTTCGAATGTGCCATTGTCGTTCAACATCGTGGGATTGACATATGATGCGTTGTAAAACGGATAATAACACCAGACCTGCCCGTGGTCTTGCAGATTCTGCCCCACACCAGGCAGGTCGACATTTACTGGAATTTGTTGTGCTTCGAGTGTCGCTGACGGCCCGATGCCAGATAACATGAGCAGCTGCGGTGAATGTATGGCTCCTGCCGCCACTATAACCTCGCGGAGTGCCGTGATGTTCTGCTGTGGGTCTCGGGCGCTCGATGCGAATTCGACTCCGATAGCTTGCAAACGCGTTGACGCCGGAACAGGGGTCGTCTGACGCAACGTGATGGCACGCTTCATACACTTCCATAATCGAAGCAAGATGTTGCGCTTTTCCTCTACTACGACATTGCTAACGCTGTTGGTTGTAGTGCCACCGAAGATCCCTCCAGGAATTCCAGGGGAGGAACCCTGTCCAACGGAGTCATCTTGCAATGTCGTTACCGTGGCGTTTGCGTCCGAGCTGGTCCCGGCAAACAAGATCTGTGTTACATACTGGCCGGTACTGACGTGCAGATTAGAACGCGCAGCATACGGCTCATAGTAAGCTCGCGCTGCAGTCGATCGTATCTCAGTCTCCGGATCAAGATCCAGAGGCAAGAAGCTTGCGCCGGCAACTTGGCCGCTATTCGGATCATAAGCAGTCGGCACACCAAGCTCGTTCAGCGCGTCAAAGAACAATGCTGACGTATTCCAGAAGTAGTGCGGATAGCTGACGTTGACTGGGCCAGACGCGCCATGCACACTCGCGTCGTCCTCGATCGAGTACTGCATTGCGATTTCCGTATTCGTCACTGGAGTGAACGTCTCACTCTTCATGAAATACGGCAGGATATCGTACCAACCCCACCCAGAGTCGCCGCCATTGAGCCGATCCCATGCATCATAATCTGCAGCACCACCTCGATTCCAAAGCATGCCATTGATGAGCGTGCCCCCTCCAAGACCGCGACCTTGAGGCATGTCGCGCGTTTGACCATCCAGACTCTGTTGGGCGACTACAGAAAGGTTCCAGTCATAAGCAGATCCGATGTCCTGACCGATCAGGCCAGGAATGTCTATGTGCGGGTCGCTGTCGTCGGCTATAGGACCAGCTTCGAGAAGAAGGACGTTGACGCTTGGGTCTTCGGAGAGCCGATTCGCTACTGTCAGACCAGCCGGACCGCCACCGACGATGATGTAGTCATAGCTGGGTAATAGAGGCGAGTTGAGAGGTAGCGACTGTGTGATGCCGGGGAAAAGGAGGGCAGCTACCAGAGCCAGAAGAGACATTATGGTAAGACGCTGTGGTTAGTACGAAACGACGGAGAAGATGCGGTAGTGTGCGTGTGGTGCAAACGACTGCCGTTTGATGTGTACGACTGCAAGCAGAATGCTCGGCGGAATACCGAAGGTGGTGGCAAGCACGCCGCGCCCGCCATGTATTGATGAAGGCACAGCCGGGTCGCCGTCGACACAGGTGCAGTGTGGATGAGAAGCGGCTGCAATGGATGTCGCAGAGCTGGTTGCCAGTCTTTAGGTTCGATAGCGGCAGCTGCCGCGCGAGCTTGAGACAATCGGGAAGGTGCGCTTGTCATTGTGCTCACAAGCTGTGAGACGTGCGATTTCTACATGGAATGAAGCTGCAGTGGCAGGATGCGCTCTGTGGATGATCATGGCAGACTGCTTTGAAGGCCAAGACCAACTCGCAATTGCAGACATGGACCAACTGGTATTGCCACGGGGGGATAGATTTTGGAGCATGCATGCAGACCGGCATGATTCCGGGTCTTTCTTGAAGGACTGACAGAGGACTTGAAGGACTGACAGCGGACTTGAAGGACTGACAGAGGAGCCCGCGCTGCAGTGCCACAGATCTGTCATTCCCGAAATGGCAATGCGTGTAGCCATCGGCAACTTATCTAGCCTGGCAAACGCTTTCGGGGCACCTGCTGACACCAACATCGCATGAAGAGACGTCTCCCGCAACTAATCAAGCGTGACTTTTGCCCATCACATTCGCAGGATCAAACGACAATGCACGATCAACAAGACAAGGCTGCAAGGAAGAGGCCAAGCAAGCCATGAGAAGCTTTAGAGTCCCGCCGACAACGTGACTCGCTCTGTCGCGCAGAGCATAGTGCTTTTGCATCCGCGTTTGACTGCTATACACATCCTCGTCGCAGGATTGGTGCCCGTGCAGCATTGCAGCATTGTGCTTGCTTGCACGGCCGAATGCTCGCTCGCGTTCCACACTGCAAGGCCATGTGTGCGCCATCAGATTGGGTCAACGCGCGCGCCTACAGCCTGCAAACCCAGCACCTCGCTAACTGCTAGTAGGTTGGTCTGCGTACGAATACATCTCGTCTAAAGTGTCACCAGAATTCGAGCCCCAGGCAGCTCCCTTCTTCTTCTCTGCCTTTGTGAGTGGGGGCGCGTTATCGCTACACGCGCTTGCGCTGTCGTCCTGGCAGACCTTCTTCACCCCAGCGGGATCGGAGCACTATCATATCTCATCAGTAGGTTCGTGCAAGAGGCGCTAAGGTTGCGACGTACAGCTCTGGTGTTCCCGTCGAAACTGAGGTTAAGGGCCGCACAGGCTTTTCCGGTGATGCCTGCGGCCTGGGTATTGTATACTCCCTTGGCGTCATCTGTGTCTGAGAAGTAGACGCATTGGAAGAATTTGTAGCGCTCGCTCTGGCAAGTCGTACCCGCGGTGCTGAGGGCGAAGAGAAGCTGGAGTCGCAGGACTTGCATGGCTGACGGTGCGCGCGTCGAGTCCGGGAATTGATTTGTTGTTGAGTAACCTGTAGAAAGCGACTGTCGGACGCGATGATCGATGGGCGTTTCTGGACGGGTCTACTGCTGTATGGAGGAGCTCGTTCTTATGTCTTTCACCCGTTCCACATACTATATCGAGTCACATGGTAGCCCATGAGATGGCCATGGCCTTGGCTAATTACTATCGCCTATTCACGCGATATCTTCAAGCGCAGCACCGGCACGAAAGGAGCTGTCAAGGACAATGCCGCCATCCAGCACCACCGGATCGTGGTCACTTGAGAGGCCACGACCGTGGACCCTGAACTTGTGATGTCCTTCACCCATGGCGGTGAGTGCATGCCAAACACTGATGGACGCGCAAAGAGTGACCGTCGCGATCCGACATTATGAAGGCGCTTGTGGACGTTGCACACCCTGGTGATTACAGATTTCCACCAAAGTAGCAGGCGTGCCTGTGTTCTAGCATCCCTGCGTAGACCAGGTCTGAGTTTTGGGACTGCTGCGCGAATCGCGATACCCAAATGTTTTGGCTCATTTTCCGAAAACCATTATTGTTGGAGCCTATCACGCAGCCTTGGTGGCATTGTGGTACGCAAGCTTGCTAGCTTGATCGCATGCATAGAGTGTCTCACGGTAATCATAATCTGCCCTCGCTGTTCAACATTTGGGCGAGTTCCACATGCTGCCGGGGTGGAGCAAAGCGTTACTGGCCACTGGTCACTGGCGAAGCAAACAACATCCCTCATAATCATGCCGGCTCCAGAGACGCCTCAATTACGTATGGCACTGGGCTTACTGACGACTGCACGAGTGGAAGCAAACGAGGCCTCACGATGCAGCAGCAAGTGGCCGAGCATTCGTTCTTCTTTCTCATTTGGGCATCTTTTCCTACGGACCTCGACAAGGCTTGACCGCTTGGGACGCGTCGGTGATGGATGGTCCAGCGCACGACTGTGTATCCCTCAGGATTCGCGCGTAAGGCGCGCCTCTGACGACGGCGATACATTATTCTCCCAATCAACAAAGAACAGCGGATCGACCCTTGATGCGCCAAGTGCTTGGCAAATGAATTCCTTGGCAATAGCGCTGAGAGGGCCGGACATAATATAGGGTTCTGCTGCAAAATCCTGTTGAAGATGCGCTGTCCAGCATGATTTCCCTGTAATCATAAAGTAATGATGATGGCCTCGCCACCCCATGCTTGGTCACCACTGCGGAGGCAGCGACACTGACAGACTGGCCCTTGGAGCGGACGTGGCGTTCACGATTGACTGAGCCACATTCACCAAGTGGCTGAGCATTCGTTCTTCTTTCTCATTTGGGCATCTCTTCCTACACATCACTTCTCCTGAGTTGTCGCAATCACGCGGTATAATACGGCTCTCGATTGCTAGGCCGATCTCACGCTCGATCATTCACCCCACGAGGAAGCATCAGCCCTGCACCTGAGGCATCACCAGCCATTGATCTGGGAAGCGCACCAATTGCGACTCGCGCGCGCCGCGGAGAAACAAGCCGAATCGTCGGGCTGTGACACCTCACATTCCTGGTTGAATACCTGGGTACTAGCGAAGCCTGATTTCACGACTAGCAACATCATGCGTGAGTGCCACCACCATCGTCGTCTTGGCAATTGACGCCGCATCACCCATGCGGTCGCACAAAGTGTTATGATTGAGACTGACTATGGGCCGATGGAGAGCAGATGCCATCAAAAGGGCCGCGCGTAGAGAGGCCTGGTTCGGCGACCCAGAGAATCCATCGCCATCCTACAACCCATTCGGACGTTTAGTGCGCCCTGGAAGACCGAGACCAATTCGCGACGAGGAACTGGGCGACGGCGGAGACCTATCACAGGTTCAGTCCGAAAACAATGCGGGTCCAACCCCCGTAGAAACGCGAAGACGAGAGGAGGCTCGACCTGGGTCAGCGGGAGTACACAAGCACCATACCTTTCCAACAGGACCGTCAGGCGATTTGCCTGCGGGAAGCCGCTCGAACGAGAAGGAGCGACAGACGAGCGACGACGTCACATCGAGCGAAAATGGTGCTAGCCATGGCCATACGGAAAAGGGACTTGTCAATGGGCGGCCTCCGCGCGAAGCGCCCGAGAGCGAGACTTATGGGTCTGTCGGCAACGATGGCCAAGGCCCGCGCAGGCGCAAGTTGCGAAAGTTCTTGCCTTGGAAAAAGAGCGACGGCGATTCGCAGGAGCTGGAGCGGACAGAGACCTCCCAGTCGAGGAAGACGAAGAAGCACCCTCCGATCAGCTTCATGCAACAGTTCAAGGCTGTTTTTGGTTCCTGGATCAACATATTGCTGGTCATGGTGCCCGTTGGATTTGCACTGAATTACTCTCATCAGAATGGAGTCGCGATATTCGTGGTAAACTTTATCGCGATTATCCCGCTGGCTGCCATGTTGTCATACGCTACAGAAGAGTTAGCCATGTACATTGGCGAGACACTTGGTGGTCTGCTCAATGCGACCTTTGGAAATGCAGTGGAGCTGATCGTCGGTATTATCGCGCTGGTCCAAGGCAAGGTCTTGATCGTGCAAACGAGCCTCATCGGGAGTATGCTCTCGAACTTGCTTCTTGTTATGGGCATGTGCTTCTTCTTCGGCGGCCTCCGGCGGACCGAGCAATTCTTCAACTTGACTGTGGCGCAGACCGCAGCGTCTCTTCTGGCATTGGCTGTGGGAGCCCTCATCATCCCGACCGCCTTTGTGCAATTTGCGGATGTGGACAGCGGTGCCACGCCTGCATCGCGAGGCACGGCAGTCATGCTGTTGGTTGTCTACGGCTGTTACCTGTTTTTCCAGCTCAGCACGCACGTTGATATGTACAACGAGCCGTCCAAGAAGTCTCCCAAGCGACCGAACGGCAAGAAGGAAGCTGGTGAGGCTCTGCACGGGTTGGCTACAATTGGCGCAGGCACTGGTGCCGCCGCGGCCGGCGGGCAGATCAACCAGAGCAACTTGGTGCAGGAGCAAGACCAAGAAGAGGAGACGCCCCAGCTTACCGTCCTCGGCGCCCTCATCACGCTTGGAGGGTCGACAGTACTGGTCGCCTTCTGCGCTGAGTTCATGGTCAGCGCCATTGACGCTCTTACGTCTTCAGGCAGCGTCTCTGATGAATTCGTCGGTCTCATCCTACTGCCCATTGTTGGCAACGCTGCGGAGCACGCCACTGCCGTGACTGTCGCCATCAAGGACAAGATGGATCTCGCAATTGGAGTTGCCGTCGGGTCGTCGCTGCAAATCGCCTTATTAGTGCTCCCTATCATGGTGATGTTGAATTGGTGGAGTGTGGGCGCCCCGGCCGACCTGTCGCTTTCCTTCGACGGCTTTCAAGTCTCAGTCTTGTTTATTGCTGTTATCGTCGTCAATTATGTCATCCAGGTGAGTTGCATGAAAGGCATCTGCTGCAAAACAATCGCTAACGTTGTCTGCAGGATGGCAAGTCACATTGGCTTGAGGGGGTGATGCTCCAAATTACCTACCTTATCATTGCAGTGTCAGCTTGGTTCTATCCGGCGAATGGCGATGTGGCAGGCTAAGCACTGGACGACATGTATTATAGTTGGATCAAGACCAGACGAGCAGCATGGCTCGATGCATGGAGTTTTTGGGTTTGCGGCGTTGGAGAGCACCCAAGACTTGGGTTAGGGACGGGACATTGTGATTCAAGGGTAGAAGGATCGCCCGTGAGACTCCGGCGAGCTTGACGACAGAGCTTCTATATGTACTATTGAATGGCCCAGAGATACGGCCTCTGCGCGCGACCTGCAATTCCCGCGGCACGTATCAGATATCTGCCCTTTTATGGTCACCTGCTGGCCACGTCTCTCAGAATTTTATTGGTATGTGACATTCCCGAATCCAATGGTTTGACGAGGGCCCGTCCCTCGTGAACCATCGCCTTGACTCTTCCCGGCGAGGTACTCGGGAGCTGGCCCAGCCCACGATATCGCCAAGCCACGATATTTGCATGTGACAGTGAACCAAGCTTTCGCCCCACGTGCTTACCTCGAGTGTTTCAAGTCCCTTAGTCCAAGCTTTACAAGCACCTTCGTTAAAAATTCTCTGGACCGCAGGCCGTGGTATCGCCTGTCATGAGCAATGACTTCCTTTTAGACTTCCTGCACATCCATGAGGAATCTTTCAAGTCTCGCGCGCGTCTCGCGTCCTTGTATTCCGACTTCCGCACTCAGCGTCAGACCAACCCGGACGGCTACAGCGCCAACGCTTCAGCATGGATAAGAGCCCTGTCCGCCGCTGCCAAGGCGGGACTACTACCGTCGCAGGCTGGCATTAGACAACATGACCACTTCCTTCTCGCCTCCGGTGAAGCTCTGGCGCAGGCGTTGACGACTGCTGAACACGGGCGACCTTTGGCGCTGGGCAGCGTGATCGAGGACGCCGTGAAAAGGAAAGAGTTGGTGCCACTACGAGACTTTCTGGATGGGAAGGGCAGCATATACGCTAAGAGCTGGGTGCCGACGCCATGGCAGGTGCTCCGCTGGGGCTTGAGGCAGCTGGGTGTGTTGGGTGACAGCGATGGCGTAGAAGACAAGCTGGTGCGAGAAGACTTTGTGATCATGACAAACGTCGAGGCTGCTGCGAAGGCTGTAATTCAGCAGGTGGACAAGACAGCTGTAGGGAACACTGGAAGAATCTTCAGTGCAGATCTCTTCAATCAGCTCGCTACTGAGGCCGTAGGTGTTGATGCGCTGAGTGCCACGGACTCATCAGTTCTGCTCATACATTTGGCAAGAGACCATGCAGCACTCAGGTATGATGCTCAGACTGGGACGATCAAGTTCAAAGGACCAGGCGACACCGTGCCGCCGCCCGTGGAGCAGGAGGATGTCACGATTGCATCGTTGCGGACGCTGATTGCGTCTCTTGGTTCACAGGTTGAGCAGCTTATGGCCAAGGTATCAGAATCGGATGCTAAGGCCAGGGCAGCCGTGGTCGCGAAGCAGAACTTAGCCGCTAAGACTGCTCTCCGCCAGAAGAAGATGGCAGAAACCAAGCTTTCGCAGCGAACAGCAACTCTGGCTCAGTTGGAAGACGTGTATGCCAAGATCGAACAAGCAGCCAATCAGGCCGATGTCGTTCGCGTTATGGAAGCTTCGTCACGAACACTCAAGTCACTGAACCAGAAGACTGGCGGGGCGGAGAAGGTGCAAGATGTGATGGAGAACGTGAGGGATGAGATGATGAATGTGGACGAGATTGGCGAAGCCATCAACGAAATTGGAGCTGCGGGTGTTGATGAGGGCGAGGTTGATGAGGAATTTGAGGCGTTGGAGAAGAAGGAGAGGGAGAAGGTTGAGGAGACAGAGCGGCTGGATAGGGAGAGGGCTGAAGAGGCAGAACGGCTGGAAAGGGAGGAGGAGGAGGCTCTTGAGGCTGAAGAGACGAGGAAGAAGCTGGCGGAGTTGGATGAGCCTGCGAAGGGGACCAGCACTGTTGAGTCAGAAGTGCGTGATGGGGCCGAGAAGACGGAACAGGCACAGGCGATGCAGGGATGACCCCGACACAGTACTGTGCTAGTTTGTGCTCGCTACGCAGCAACTGTTCGATGAAGAGTCGTCGGTTGCTCTAGCCTGCCACAGGTTCCGGGCGCGTCAACATCCAGTGTTGTACCATCTCTGCGTGCACTACAACTCTACCAAGTAGCAATGTTGATCTCCTCTGCGAGAAGGGTGGGTGGTTTCAAGTACAGCCTTGATTTTAGCACAATGCTGCGAGCGCTCAGACCCGACATCTGACCGAGCATAGCAGCCTCGACGTCTGGCGGACTACAAACAGAACATAGGGTCACGTCGTACTCAGGGTCTTGGCACGATAGCGAGCTCGTGGCTCACCTATTTCGCCCTAACATCGGGTCGAGACAGGGCGACGCACGCTCACATGGCCCAGTCCTTGTCCAGCGTGCAATCGACTGCGCTCTGATGAGCACGAAGATGTCCTTGTCACATAAGAATGCGGGAACGTACCATGATTGGCGTTATGAGCATGACACCATTCGATGCGCGTGGCTCGTCAATAACGCAGCATCGTATTGATAGCTCTCCACCGCAACACGCTGGCGGCTTACCCTTCGTACAAAGTGTCCATGCTGCTCATGCGTACAAAGTCAAGTCTCCGTTCCTCATTCTATCGGACAGCGTCCATCGGGCATGGCTGAACAAGCAAGAGCGACCGGGATGAAACTCCTGAATACATCCGAGGTGCACACTGTCGCCGAGCCGAAAGGACTTCGCGCCAGTATCAAAAGCAGTGACAATGACGAACCCCAGCAGAGGGTCTTGCCAGCCAGACTGCTGCTGAGGTCTTTGACGACAGCAGATTCCAGGATGACGAGACGAAGTACGTTAATGGTCACCCAGTCATGAGAAACGGTGTGGACCACGTCTAGAAATCAACAGACATTGCGGTTGACGCATCGAAAGATGAAGGCGTGGACGTATCCAAATACCTTATCAGCGACGGCGACAATGGCGACCCCGCATTCACCTTCCGGTCCATGGCCCTAGGCGTAATCCTGACTGCCCTCAGCGGCGTGGTCACTATACTGAACCTAAGCGCTGCAGCTGCCGATGGCTGCGAAGGACTCTGCGCTTCCTCAAGGACAGCAGTCAGCTGATGATTGATGGGACTACCAAAGATCAAGCGACTACTTTGAGACTTTGCCTGACCTTCTACCTGTTCCTTTTAGGCAATACATTACCTGGAAGTTCTTGACTTTGTCGATCAAGCAACAGCTCAGCTCAATACATGGATCGGTCATCTCATCTGGTATCGAGCCATGCGTGGACTATACTACAGTACTGCCTCGCGAGCCAGGGACTTGCCTTTCATGTCGACAGCTCTTCACACTGCCAGTGCGGGAAATTCTCCATCACATCCGTCTTGGACGACGCAGGCTCTCGACAAGGCTAAGTTGGCAGCTGTAGGCCTGCCACGTCTCACAGCCAGCACTACCTATGGTCTTTCTGTCAACCCTGGCAACTGGCGCATTGATTACACGTCGTCATCTTTTTGGGGGCCGGACATGGTTGAGGCCTGGAAGCAGCCGGATGCGCACTACAAGGGGGATGTCGAAGTAGAGGTCTGGGAACGCAGACCGTTGTCTATAGTAGCGCTACAATGAACAGTACGATGGAAGAGTCCAATTGTTCTCGTTTCCACGTGAGGTAAATGCCCACCCGTGCCTTCCGCAATCGATCTAGCGGGATTAGGATCCGTGTAACCCACGCGACAACCATCCTCGCTGAGGCCAAGAGTCTCATGTGATCCAATATTTACGCGCCATGGATCCTTCTATGGACATACCAGATGCAACAGACTGGCTAGGCACGCCGCTGAAGCACTTCTCCGATCTGGAAAGCGCGCTGCACTGCGAAATATGCAAGGAGTTTTACGACACGCCCATGATTACGAGCTGCTCACATACATTCTGCTCGAAATGCATACGAACGAGTCTCTCGGCAGACGGCAAATGCCCAGCATGTCGAACGGCAGATCAGGCGAGCAAATTGCGCAATAATTGGGCTTTGCAGACGGTGGTGGCCACTTTCCTGGCAGCCAGGCCTGAGGCGCTGGGTGTCGCGCGAAGAGAGCAGGAGCTGGCTACACAGTCAAAGCGACCAGGCAAGCGGAAGAGGGGATCGGCAGAAACGGAGGGCGCGGGACAGCGAGAGGGCGCAGGCAGGACGACTCGCAGCAAGAGTCGGAAGGTGGCGCTCTCGCAGACATCGCAGTCCGAGGCCATCGAGATTGAGGACTCAGATGGGGACGGAGATGCCGCTTTGGAGCCGGCGCAGCCTGCAGACCGGCTGGTGGATTGTCCGCTCGGCTGTGGGAAGCGCATGAAGATTGAGCAGGTGGAGCCGCATTTGGACAGGTGCGAGGACGAGAAGAAGCAGGCGACCAGAGCGCAATCGCGGACACCGATCAATGCTTTCGGTGCGTCATGGCCGTCTTCGCGACAGAATGCGAGACCGCAGGAACGATTAGCGGAGCTGAACTACTCCTTGATGAAAGACCAGGCAATGCGCAAGAAGCTGGAAGAGCTAGGAATACCAACAGCAGGCTCAAAACAGCTGATGGTCCGGCGACATACGGAGTGGGTCAATATTTGGAATGCGAATTGCGATTCGAACCACCCGAGGAACAAGCGTGAGCTTTTGCGTGAGTTGGATGCTTGGGAAAGAACCCAGGGCGGCAAAGCACTTCTAGTACAGAATACTCCAGCGAGCGCCATAATGCGCAAAGATTTTGATGGCAATGGATGGGCGAACAAGAACAAGGATGAGTTCAGCCGGTTGATTGCTGATGCCCGACGCAAGAAGGGCAACCCGAACACGGCCTCGAGCCCTCCCAAGAACGATGACCCAGGCGAAGACGCTTCAAAGCCTGCGCTGAATGGAGAAGAAGGCACCAGTCCGCACTTTCAACACCATGCAACGCAACACACGCCACCGAGAGCGGCAGCGTCGCAACCCTACGCTGAGCACCCAGAAGCGCTACTTTCAGTACGAGAGAAGGTTGAAGCCACCAAAGAAGGCAGAGATATCGCGCCCGTGGTCAACGAAGGTTTCAGGACCGGTGTCACAGACTCTGCACCACGTGAGACGAATCTGGATAGCGAAGCGCGAGGCGGAGAGCACGAGGCGTCGCTGGCGCAAAGCCATTTTGGCCGCAGGGCTTCGAGCCAGGACGAACACAAGAGGAACCGGCACACGGGGCAGGCATGTGATTTACCAGCACACCTGCAGTCGAGCCCGAAGAAGCTGCCTATGTTTGCGGTACCGGAGCAGCCTGTGTCAGATTTGGATGGCGCTGGTGAGACGGCACAGGCGCAATAGTATTAGGATCCAGGTTGCAAGTACTGGAGCATGTCTTGCACCTACCGAGTCTATTTTCTTCGTCGATCTTGTTCGATTACATTGCGCGGCTCCGGTGTAAGCTGTAATCAGGACTTCGCAGAAGCTCGAACGCACTGATTCTGCGCGCGTCAATTGCTCAGTCCGCGCCGTGATTCTTGATCAGGACTTCGAGGGCATCGGTGGTGAATGACTCGTTGTTCTTGATCCCTAACAGCGTCAGCCACGTCGAGCCATCAGTCTGCCCGTCGACTGATCGATCAGTTCTGTGCGCATCAGTGGCGAATTGCCGCGTTGAGTCGTACGTCAACAGCGTCAAGCAGTCACACTGATGGGCCAGTGACTTCGTGACTAACTGATACATCACTACTCCACAGTCTAAATGAAGCGCGCTGAGTACAGCTGATTCGTACAGGCATACACCCGGCAGCCCTCATGAGACATCATGTTTCCCATGCGCTTGGCCCTGCGCAGGAGAGAGGCCGAGCTGCACTACCATCGCTCCTCAAAATTGGCCATATGGTCGCAGAATGCGGGAATACACGATGTGCTGACGTGCCCAGCAACCCGAAGACTGCAGCTGATGCAACGTGACGTTCATGTACTGCATTACACATTAGCAGCTTCTGCGGAACAATTGCCAATTGAGTCCGTACCTTTCCTGGGACCTGGGGAGAGTGGCGGCGGCGAATGAGCTCGAGGAGCTGTGAAACGCAGTATGAGACTCGACTGCCTTCAGTGGCGCATTGAGCAGGGCCTCCAAGCACGGGCAACCAACCTCAGAAATTTCGATATCTACTTGGGTAACTCTCTCCTGGAACCTGGAAAGCGCCTTCACCTGCGTGCTGGCTTCACTTTCGACAAGCAATCTTGAATCCTTCAACAAGATCACGCTGCTCCTCGTTAGTGCGAACGAAACCCCAAAGCCGCAGCCAAGATGCATACCGCAGCAGTCCTCGGCTCCGCCATCTCCCTGGCCTCTCTGGCTGCCGCCCGCATGTAAGTCATGCCACAACATGCATCGTACAGGGGAAATTTGAAAGACAAGAAACCAAAAAAACACCATCTGACATATCGCCCAGCATCGGTTTCTCCGCCCCGGCCACCGTCGGCGTCGACTCCCAAGTGACCCTCACCATCCTCTCGGAAAACGTAT
The DNA here is from genome assembly GCA_021401465.1 of Teratosphaeria epicoccoides. Classification (NCBI taxonomy): domain Eukaryota; kingdom Fungi; phylum Ascomycota; class Dothideomycetes; order Mycosphaerellales; family Teratosphaeriaceae; genus Teratosphaeria; species Teratosphaeria epicoccoides. Next base: position 104,561 of record JADDMT010000080.1, on the reverse strand, counting down.
TTCCCCTCTCCCCCCCCACTTCCCCCCATGCTCAAACCCCCCCTCCTCCATCAATCCTCAAAAAATCCCCCTCCCGCCCAACTCAAACTAACCCCCATTCCCCCTCCCCCGCAGTACATCCAATCCGTCCAAGACGTCTCCATCTCCTTCGGCATCTGGCCCACCAACACCTCGTACCCCTCCACCCTCGGCACCTTCCTCAGCACCCGCCCCATCGGCCCGGACGACTCGAACACGCTGTACAACCTCACGCACTACACGCGCATACCGTCCGATACCCCCAAGGGGCCTGCGACGTTGACGGCGGCGTTGTTTTCGTTTTATGGCGCGAGGTACAGTGGGCAGTTGACGTATTTTACCGTTCATGTCACGGTGGCGGATAGGACGGATTTGAGTGGGTTTGTCACGAATTCGACTGGTTGAGAGGTGGTGGGTGACTGAGCGGGTCACTGTGGATGTGGATGTGTCAATGCTGGGTCTATCCTCATTCGGTCTTGGTTAGCAAGGTGCTTGGATAATTCAGCTTTGGTTGAGCTTTGGGAGAGCCTCTGTAATCTTCGGTATGGCAGCGGTCCGGTATGGCAACGGTTCGGTATGGCAACGGTCCGGTATGGCAACGGTCCGGTATCTTGGGACCGGTCTGAGTCTCTGTTTCAGGAATGCAGTCATGCTGCTTCGGGCTGCGCATCGTGTCCAGTCACTCAGGTCTATCTGTATCAGTAGCAATAGTGACCCTCACCACATCGCCGACCAAAGCTCTGAAACCCCTTTTAACCCCACCACCCTCAATCCTCCCTCAAAAACCTAACAAAAGCCGCCGCCACCACAACCCCATCATGCCGCCTCCCCACCCTCTCCACCCCATCCCGGAACATCCCCTCATCAAAAATCCCCATCCGAAACCTACTCTCCAGCAACTCCCGCACGATCTCCCCATCAAACTCCGGATGCCCTTGCACCGTAATCAGCCTCCCCTTCGCATACATCCCCTGCACCTCGCACCTCGGACTGCACCCCAAGACCTCCACGCCCTTCGGGCACTCATACACGATATCCCTGTGCATCTGATGGATCGCCAAGTCCTCCACGGCGAACAGTTCTCGGCCCTTGGGCGAGAGCGTGACGGGCGTGACGGAAGTCTCCCAGCCGCGATCGCCGCGGTCGACGCGGACGTCCAGCGCGCGTCCGACGATCTGGTGGCCGAAGCAGACGCCGATGAGGCGGACGCGGCGCTGGTCGAGGATCTCGCGGGTGAAGTCGACGAGTTTGAGGATCCAGGGGTCGTTGTCGAAGGAGTTGTGTTCTACGCGCAAAGGCGGCCTGCATGTCAGTCACGTGCATCCGCAATTCCAGCTGTGGGCTTGTGTACAAGAAGAAAGGAGAAGAAGACGAAGCGACGTACTGCTGCCGGTCAGAAGCACGGCGTCCACGCTGTCAAGGTTCGGGTAGACCTCAGCGTTGACTACGTCGTATTTCGAGATGTCCAGTTCAGGTGTCGGGATCCCGTCGTTCTCTGCGAGCTTGTCGGCGCCGGCGCGCAACAGCTTGGCGAAGAGATTGCCATAGCCGCCGTACGTTTCTTTCGTCTTGCCGATCGGTTCGTCGCATTCGAGGACAGCGATGCGGATGCGAGATTTCATTGATGGCCGTGGAGATAGATGCGGAAGAGAGGAAGAGTCAAATCTGGATACTCCCAAAGCTACTTGATGATACTCGCTCCGAGGAAGCAAGAGGAGAAGGGTTGGGTGAGCCGTGGAGCTCCGGAATGATAATGCTACATGATGTTGATCATGAACAGTCAGTCGCACATGCCATCACATGTCGCTGCTGATAGGCCGACAAGCCCCGCCCGCGCCGAATTCGGAAGGACCAGCAGGGAAAAAAAAGCTCTCGAGGTGAATACATGTACGATGTACAGATTGGCAACAGGCTCTATCTTTTTACGGACAACCCCTGGCTATGAAAACAACAAGTGAAGAATGGACGATATACATCACTCGTTGACCGAGCCCTGAACAAACGCCCGGCAGGCTTTTTCTTTCCAGCCCCAAAAGCACGCCTCTCACACATCGTGTTGTACGCCCATCATTGAAAGACATTCCTCTTCTACAACCCATCGCCTCGTGCCGGACATACCCATAAAATCGTATATATCGTAACACCACATCCACAAGCGGCCCTCCAGAAACCCGGGAGAACCTCAGTCATGTCTGGCCTGTGGCCGCTCAGCCTTGCCGCGAGTATGGCTTGTTCATGGCCGCAATCTCGCGCGCTATGGTTGCCCATTCCAGCTCGCGGCGGATGGGCTTACCGCGCTTCGTACTCTGGAACTCCTCCCATTTGAGGAGTTCGTATCTGGTGCCAGTCAGTGGTGTATCTGAGAAGGGCTACGCTGCCACACTTACGAAAACCTCAGATGAGGTTGAATGATAACATTGAGCCTCCTGGCCCGGACATAGCAGTACGCGCGAGGAAACGACAATCCCAGCTCGTTCATAACCTCCGCAATGCAAATCGTTGCGGACCTCGAAACGCCAACGCGACAATGCACCAAAGTCTTTGTGCCTTGCTTCCTGCCGTTCTCTGTCGTAAGTGTCATCAGCATTGACGATACCGCGAGCAATACAGGAAAACGCATACCAATGAATTCCAGACAGCGTGGAAATTCTTCCGTCAACGGATCAACGCCATTATCCTGGACCTTATCCACGAAAAGCAGATCCGCCTTCGGCCATTGCTCTAGCGCCTCTTCCCCCCAAGTCACCGGCTCTCCGACACTCAGGATTCGCGCAATACCAAGCTCCTTGAGAAGCGCAGGATTATTCGCGTGCCCCAGATTGCCGAGGTACAGGTAGTCCAATATCCGGCTTGGGAGACTTCCATCCATTTTCTCAAGCCATTTCGGCGCTGTTGGACAAAGCTGTTCCAAATCGCCGGTGTGCTTTGGGGAGGCTTGCAAAATGCGCGGCTGCACTGCTCGCAGCAATGCAACATCTGATCCGTATGCAAAGAAGTTGCGACCTTTCTCGCGGTGCAGCTGCAGCCAAGCGTCATGGACTGGCACACATTCCGCGTACATGTAATACGCCAATGCCAACAAGGTCGACTCGGTGTAACCATCTGTGCAGTGGAGCAGGATGCGTCGGCCGCATAACGGTTGCGGGCCATAACCTTGCATCGCACTGTCGCCATCCACGTCTATTTCAGGCTCCAGGGACAATTTGCTATCCCTGCGCCTCGGTGGGGATGGTGATGGAGTGCCATGCGCCTGTCTGTAAATCCACTCGCATGTCGCCAAAAGACCGTCGACCTCACCTTGTGACCATGTCGGCGGCATGATTGCGCCCGACCCGGGGAACTCCAGCTGCGGTATCGTGTCCTTGGACAGACCATTGTTGTCCTTGCGCTCGAGGAGCTCTTCCAGCAGGTTGAAAGCCTTCTGATCCGGCAGCTGCGCAAGATCGCTAGCCTCGACCATGATGTCGAATTCCAATGTGGGCAATCCCAACGTCGGGTCCGGAGTGGGCCCTAGCCAGACGTTGTGCGAGATCTGTGCTGCTGCCGACATGGAGCACATCTCTACACGCTCTCGATGGAAGAAGTCCATCGCTTTGGGGGAAATACATCCTTCAGAGTCCAGCAATACCAGGTCAGGGTACTCGGTCTCGATGAAGGAGTACTCATCTGCACTTTGTCAGCCACTAAACCACGCTAGCACGAATACTCCAACTTACCGGACACGACAAACGTGTTGAACAAACGAGCACTGCACATCACGCCATCCATTTTCTTCTGCCATGCAACCTGTGCCCTCGAAATCTGCCGTGCTAATCGCACCGCTTCCTGTTTGGAAGTTCGTCCGTCGCAATACACCACAATGTCACTCACTGTTGCCATTTTGGCAGCTTGTATCTGAAAATTGCGCACACTGAAGCCTTCTCGAGGATCAGCTTCCAGGAATTCTGCCGCTTCCTGGCTCTTCTTGTTCTTAGGGCCCGGGCCCAGAGCTAAGACCTCCTCCGGTGCAATGGCGCCCTTCAGTCGACTGTGAGACAGATCTCCACCTGCCTTCACGAGCGTTAGTGCTCGAATGCATTTTGGCGTCTTTCTCAATGCTTTCTTCCTCGATGTGAAGAAAGCTAGTTGCAACTGATTCTCGGCATGCAGGCCGTGAAGCCATGGAAACACCTGGTGAGCCGCTGGCAAGGGCTGCGTCGCGAGGTGCTCGATCGCCTGCGCGAGCTTCTGCGCGCTGATCGAATAGACTGGTGGGTCCTGGCTGATCTTCTCGAATGCTTGCGGCGGGTAGGTCAGCGACGTCGTCTCAACGAGCTGGCTGACAGATGCTGGTGAGGCTGGTGGGGTATCAAGCTGTCTCGCGGCCGGTCGAGGTCCCGGTGAGCAGTAAGGAAGGTGCTTGTGCGGCACTGCTCGCGGAATACCAGACTGGGATGTATTGATGGATAGATGTGTCGTTGCAGCAGTGGACGCTCGTTGATCTGACACCAGCGCGGGTCTGGCGAGCACGGTAGCCATCACATCAGGCGCTGGTTGAGGCTCGGACAGTCTGGTGTCTGCATCCAAGTGTCTCTGGGTGGGATTCAAAATTGTTATAGCACGAAAGACGCCGCGACGCAGGCCCGGGATCGTCCACACAGCCAAGTACCGTTGTTTCCGCGTCTTATGAAGTGATACCAAGGAATGCGGCGCTTGGATTGATAAGGGCTAATGCCGTCCTGCAACCACGCGCTTTGGGAGGGAAGGTTTGCAGCAGTATGTCGTGCTCGGCCTTCAGACTGGATCGCAATCACGGGTCTGAAGGGCGCGGCATGCAGGTCTGCACCCAGACACGCTGCAAAACTACTTCTGGTGAGGATACCTTTACTCGTTCACACCCCTTCACAGCAGCCACTCTCGACCCCACCGCGACCGGGCACGCTAGCGCACCTGCGTCTTGGCCCGGCATGATCAGCCGCCGTTTCTTGGAGTCTCCACTGGGAGTCTCTCCACCACCAAAACACGAACCCTGCGCCGCTTCGGGTCGCGTTTGGGCCCGGACGAATGACATCGGTGACAGGGCGGACGGAGAGTGAGGCCGGAAGCTTGGAAGGGCCACACGTCCAACAATCGCTCGTCGTCGACGCGTGAGCCCGCAAACCCTTGCCGCAGCGCCCAAGTCGGATGGCGTGGCCCCAGATGCCCATCAGCGGCCGCCGGCGGGGGTATCCCCGCGCTCTTATCTGCATCCCCCGCGTTTGAGATATGGGAAGCAATGAAAAGTGTTTGATGAGCTTGCCATGATTGCGCCATCAGCCACACCATGGATTCCATCGGCCAGCCTCATCAATCGCAGCGCTGTTGATGAGCACAGCTGTCCGCTCGCTGACCCACTCCCAACGCACTGCGACATGACACCGTGGACGCCGTGATCAAAAAGGACACCTTGACTGCTCTGATTTATCACTTCATAGTCGCTATCTTTGTTTGCAGCACTCCCGCCCGCACAACGGCATTGCTGGAAGCTTCTACCACCGGCAGTCATAATGGCGCCTGCGGATGGTACGCGCGGAGGCTCTGGCCAGGGACGTGTCTGACAATGTCAACGTCGTGGGAGAGAAATGTCAACAAGAGATCCAAACAGCAACTCGACCCTACTGCATCTTGACGTCGCCGGACCCCGCCCCACGCACCCATACATCCATAGTTCCCGCTGTGTGGCTTACTGCCGAGCGTGTATGAGAGCTCCTCGAGCTGTCAGCCGTCAGCACGTCGATCGACAGCATAATCTCGCCCGATCTGCAGCGTACCGTGGTCCATCAAGTGCACAAGCTACTTTTTCATCGCGATTGCAATCTACGATGTCTCCGAACCACATCACGATAGTTCGGCATACACCGTGTGCAGCTGGGCATTATGCGATGTGGTCTTGGCCTTCTCTAGCAGTTCATTGCCCAACCGCTCCAGGTAGAACCCCGCAATGTCCGCAGGCATGTCTTCGAAGGACTTGACGATGCGGGCGATGTCTTTGCGGCCACGCTCATACGCTGCCAGATCGCGATTAGCGTAGACGTCTCTGCCCGCAGCATAGCTGTTCTGTTGAAGACTGCGGAAGAAGATGTTGACGGCCACGCTCATGCCTTCGGTGGGCGCGGCCGTGTGAATCCACATTGGCGGTATGAAGATGATGTCGCCTGGATGAAGAACCGCCTCGTAGGGGTGCGTCTGCGAGAGAGCTTTGTGGAATGCTGGTTCGGCATTGAAAACGTCCATGGAGGAACTCGATGCGCCGGGTGCGAAGCCCAAGAAGCTGACATCAGACGGCGGATACAAGAGGAGCCGCTTGCTCCCTCGGACCTGACACAGCACGTTGGCCATAACATCGTAATGCAGCCACATCGTGACTGGACCAGAGATGCGCAGTGGCGAACTGTGTAGGTGCTCTACCACATGTATCAGCTCTCCTGGGAGCTCGAAGTCTGCCGCGATCTCTGGATAGTCATCGGCCAGGTTTGTAGGCTGGTCACTGGGTGCGTCTTTGGACAACGACCTTAAATATAGGTTCTGTCCACGTTGACAGCCGTCCAGGAAAGCCCCAAAATCCATGGTCACGTAGTCGAAATTCTTCGCCTGAAAGTCCATCTTGCCTGTCGGCGAGGAATGCACGACGACCTTGCTACCAAAGCCAATGGACTCTTTGAGGTACTGACTGTTCCACATAGTGGTGCAAGGCCCGATATCACCGTCGGCAAACACAGCAGGCTTGCCCTCCTCGATGATCCTCTCGAAATCGATGCCAAGCGCAAGGCTCCGGCGTGGTATCTGTATTGGGTTTGGCAATCGGTACTGTGGTGTGCTCTCCGCCGCCGGCGTGATCTGGTGTCCATTTGGTCCATTGACAAGTACGCCTTGCTGATTTGATTGGCCCACGGATCGATCAACAAGATCGTGAGTGCCCATCGCCGTATCCGGTCGTTGTGTGCTCAGCAAATGCCAGCCGCATTTCAGCGACGCTTCGGGGTCGTCTGTCAAAATCATAGGTTTGTTCCAATATGTGCCGAACGAGAAGCACGTCGCGCCTCCCCCCAGCACGATTATGCCGCCATCAACGTCCGTGACTGAAGATCCAACGAAAAGCGGTCTCTTTCCACGGATAGGGTGGGCCCGTAGTGTTTTCATGTTGAGGACCTCATCGCCTCGTGTCAACACTTTACCACCACATATGCCTCCTATCATCAGGATTCCACGGTTCGTCCGCACCAACTGGCAGCCAAAGCGACCGAGGATTGCGGCATTGCTCCGCAAGACGGCTGATGCTCGCGCGGCGACGTTTCGGCAGTGAAGCGTCATGTCGGCCTCGAGATGCCAATGCCAGAAGTCGGCCAAGACTTTGCCTGCATCTGTCATACCGCCCGATAGGACGCCCGAGACGCCCTCGCGCGTGTCGGTTATCATCGCACCACCGAATCTGGCAGGTGGCGCCTCTCCAGCAACATGTACCGTTCGCCAACCGCTTTCGCCAGTCCACAAGATCCACTCGTCCAGGACATGGCCATCACTTGTCTTGCCACCAAACACAAGCACGGTGTGAGCAGCTCGTGGCTCCGTGGGAAGGCGCAAGGGGACCGCGCAGTGTCTGTACCGCCCCTCAGGTAAGCTCTGCGCCCTCCGCCACATCCCGTCTTGTCGAAGCCAGCACTCAGCCGTGGCTTTGTCGGGCGATGTTCGTCCCCCAGCCATGAGACAATTTGAAGTACTTCCCAGCCTTGTCACGGTGTGACACATAATACCGGACCGCAAAGGTGGTCCTGACAAGGGGAGAAGGTCGTCGGTACGCGAGTATGTATCGCAGTCAGTGTGTCGCTCCTTGGTGCCCAACCCACCCAGCAGTCCGACTGCCTCGCCCTCTGATATCTCCGACGTAGCAGGTACTATTGCTGCAAACCTGCGTGGAACATCCTCACTATGCAGCTCTGGAGCCTGAAGAGGATGCTCCTGCGGCACGTCTAATGTCGGCGAGTGTACGCTGTTCGTTGGACTAGACGCGATCGATGTTCGGGACGCACTGCCCGCCAGCGACGTGCGATATGTTTGATGAGCGTAGTCGTGGTCTGATCTGCGCTCTGCATAGAGCAAAAAATAATGCGATGCAAACAACGCGAACTCCTCCCACTCATCAAAAGGTTCCACATTGTCCACTGACCGCCTCTGTTCGGCGCCCAAGAATGTAGGATCAGCCCATAGCTCCCAGAGTGACCGGATGTCGATGCCAGCATCTGGCCAACCACCACTGGTGAAGCGCTGCCTCATGTCGCCCATTGTCCCTATGGCGTGGAGCGGGGTGCGCAGCTTCTGGAAATGTGCCAGCATCGTCTGCGCGAACGGATGGTCTGCTCCGTCTGGAAGATGTTGCTCCAAAAGGCAGAATCGCACATCGGGTAATGTTGCAGCCCATTCTATCACACGTTGCGATCCTTCCTTCTCCATGTACGCGATTGAGACCTCCGCAACAAAGAGCACAGCAACCGACGCATCGCCGATCTTCAGATGATCCTGCAGAAGTTTGCCTAGAGCCTCTGGCTGGTAGAGGTCGCAGCCTATCGCGACATACGGGTCGCTCGAGGCCAACAAGCCAGTCTCGTTGGCGGTTCGCGTCAACTTGGGCAGTAGCGCGCGCAACTGTTCTGTCGCCTCGATCACACCAAGCTTGTTGTGCATCAGCACGGGATAATCCACATCTACGAATGCGGCGTTCTGGCAAAGCTGCGGTTGCGTGCCAAGATACAGCCATGGAAGGGGATCGCTGCCAAAGTCAGTCTTGCACTCAAAGAGGGTCTTCGAAGCTTCGAGCGTACTAGCCACAGCCCAGATTCACCACGATCTTGCGTTTGGACGACACCTCCGCCAAGAATCGAGACACGGTATGCTCCACCGCTTTCATGCGCAGCCAGTATCCTCTGTTGATCAGAGGTGATCGTCGTTTGAACTTGCTGACAAAGTAGCGGAAGTACTCTGGTTGTCCTGTGTAGTAAAGCTTCTCGACTGAGCGTTTCGAGACGATACTGCTGTTATTCGTGTCCATTATGAATTCATCCCGCTTGATTTTGTTGAGTGCCGGGGAGGAGGGCCTCTGATTCCCGTTCATGTGGAGCTGAATAGTCTCATTATCTACCAAGATCTTCTGCGCATCCAGCGCGGCGTTTTCCTCGACGTCTGAAGCGGCCATCTTGCCTACCAGGCAAGTCACACCAGAAATCTGACGTCCGTGACATCTACAGCCCTACGACGAGGGCGCGTCGAGGGCACGTCCGGGGCACGTCCAGGGTATGGGAAACAAGACTTCCGCATGCACTCCGGCAGTGCCTGGAGGGTGGGACCGGAGGCACTTTGGGACGGCTGAGAATTCAACCAGAATTTGACCACGCGTGGGAGGCAGGCTCCGCCAAGAGTGTGAAGGATCCAACGTCCAGCGCAAGCCTCCACTACGACACAGTCCAAGCGCAAGTAAGATGGTGATCCAAAAACCGATGCCCAAGGCCTATTTTTACGAGTCCCGTACAGTGGCGTGTTCTGTGACGGTACGGACCGCGACTACAGACTCCGCACAGTACGTACACTGGCGCCCGCTCCTTCTGGTTCGGGTTCAGACATATGCCTCAGGTTGACAAAGCGCTCGTTCACTTGAAGACGACACGAGTGACTGTTGACGAGCTTCAATGCAAGCGTGCTGGACTGTCAGCCGTCCAGCCTAATCACCTCGCGATACTGGCTCCGATGCGCCTGTACGAGCTCCAGTCAATCTTCTCCAACCAGCCATGGCGGGACTGAATTACTTGGCTTTCAATCAGGACGGTACTTTATTGGCCGTGGGGACGACGATAGGCTTGCGAATCTACACGACCGACCCGTTTGACCTCACGAATCAGTCATATGATGATGATATCTCGCTGGTCGAGCAGCTCTTCAGCACATCGCTGGTCGCGATGGTACTCACACCACGACTACTCCGCATCGTGAACACCAAGCGACATTCGACAATATGCGAGCTCACGTTTCACGGCATGGTGGTAGCCATCAGAATGAATCGCAAGAAGTTGGTGGTCCTGCTCGAAGAGATCCTGTTCGTGTACGACATCAGCAACATGCGGCTGCAGCACCAGCAGGCTACACCACTAAATCCAGGAGGCATCTGCGCGATATCTGCAAACTCCGAACACAACTACCTCGCGGTGCCTCATTTCCAAAAGAGCGGACCGAGCGCACAGCCGCAGCCGTCGCATGTGCCAAAATCCGTGATCAAAGAGGCGATCAGTGGAGATGTATTGCTGTACGACCTCAATAAGATGGAGGAAGTCACAGTGATACAGGCACATCAGGCGCCGTTATCATGCGTGGCGCTGAACAACGAGGGCACGCTGATGGCAACGTCTTCAGAGAAGGGCACCGTGATCCGAATATTCTCAATACCAGACGGCAAGAAGCTCTACCAGTTCAGGAGAGGAAGCATGCCTGCTAGGATCTACAGCATTTCCTTCAACTCCACCTCGACGTTGCTCTGCGTCTCTTCAGCCACGGAGACGGTCCACGTCTTCAAGCTGGCGCCGCCAAGCACCCGGAGTGCTGCCCAAGAGCAGCGAGGCAACGGGCGGCATTCCAGCTCACCACCTTCGTCACCGAACCAGCCGTCGTTCACCAGGGAGCGAAGCGTCAGTCCGTCGACATCCGAAGACCAGAGCGAGAGCACCACCTTCGACGGCGATCCCACCGCAGTACCGAATGCTCGGCAACCACGACAACCAGGCTTCATGTCGTTCGTCAGGCGCACTTCACAGAATGTGTCCACTGGATTTGTGAGCCGTGCGGCGGGCTACCTGCCGAGCTCTGTGACTGAGATGTGGGAGCCTCAGCGCGACTTTGCTTGGATGCGAATCCCGCGTGGAGCGAACGGAACGCCGGTGAAGAGTGTCGTGGCTATGGCAAATAATGTCCCGCACGTCATGGTGGCGACAAACGAGGGCGACTTTTACGTGTACACGATCGATCTGGAAAAGGGCGGGGAGGGCACATTAGTGAAGCGATATGACGATATACATGGGTTGAAGTATGGCAAGCGCATAGGGGATGATGAGTAGTGAACACTTTTGTCTACTGATGCTTGTGCTGTCTTAGCGTTCTAGCGAAACCTCCCGGCTCATGTCGAGCTTCCTTCGGCAAACGTGCCGTGCAAAATCAAGTGGTGAACGAAAGCCGTCCGGCTGAGCTGTCGGATTGATCTCATATATCTCACTTTCAGCTTGCCGCGTCCGCTTCCGAGTCAAGCCAGGACGATGTGCCGCCAGGGCAATGCGGCGGTGATGGTCATGCGCTGAGGAGTGGTTCGCGCGGAGCACTACCAATCCTTCTTGATGTCAAACGACCACTTGAACTGTAGGTGTGTCTGGTTGTCGTCGTCGATGAACTTAGAGATGGCTTCATAATGGCCGCGGCCGAGCATGCCCGACGGCGCGGTCTCAGGTTCGACTGTGAGCGATCAGCGAGAGGAGGCGGGAAGTCCAAATCATGCGCCGACGTACATTTCTTCTCGTACTCAGGCTTGTCGGTAGTGTTTGGAGAGTAAGATCCCTAGACAAGTCAGTCACACGCGTGACTCTCGCTGAACGGCGGCCACTCACAATCATCTCCTGCATTTTATTCTTGACACCCATCCTGCTCACAACCTGCACGTACTTCAAGCCGCTCAGGACTTCGTGCTGCACCTTGAAACGCGCCTTCATGCGGAACGTGGCACCCTCCTTGATCGTGAACGGGTGCTTGTTCAGGTCTTCCAGGGCGCCGGGCTTGCTCAGGTCGATGATGATATCGGGGCGACCTTCCACCTCGAGGCCCAGGGAGAGAATGATGGCCTTCCGCTTGTCGTTGGGGTCCGAGATGGACTGGCCCGAGCCGATGCCTAGGGACTCCTTCCACTTCCTCAACGATTCGTCGTTCTCGTCTGGTGAAGCTCCCGTTAGTATTTTGGTGGAGAGGCGGTGAAGAGGCGCGGGGCGGAAGCGGCGCTCCCAGAACATGATTCCACGCCGGACATACCCAGCTTCTGGTATTCATCAATGGTCCTGCGCAAGTCAGTAGGGTCGTCGGAGGTCTGTCGCCGCTCCTTTCGTGGAAACACACTTCTTCTGACCCACCGTGAACCCCTCCGTTTGCTCGGCGGTCACCTCGTCCGGATGAGGGGCGGATGCCATGTTCGCAACGTCAATGCAACAGTGTAGCGTCACACGTGCTGTGGTGGAGTGTTGGCGCGAGGTTCGAAGCGGAGTATTGGCAGGAGAATAGGTTCGCGTAGGGAAAGCAGGGCGGAAGAGATCCCTGGGTGTGCTCGTGAAGGTGCATGTGGGGCTCTACTGGTGAGCAGCAACGAATCATGGTCAAAGCTCGCGTGGATTCGTGGCCAGACTCATGATGATGATGGGGAAAACAGGAGTATGCACAGCGGACATAGATATCTGGGTCCGCGAACCGCACCAGATTCGCGCTCCCAGGAACGTGGATGTGATCAGGATGGATGGCCATTGGCTGGTTGACGGGATATATCTCAGACCGACTGGCTCAGACCTGTATTGCGTGACAGGGCGCGTATACAACCGGCGCCCCCTTTGCAGGGGACACGGGACATGATGATCCTGTGTGTACAGTACATGTGCGCATGTCGGCGTGGTGGATCCTTGGATGTTCGCTTTGGAGATTACAGTTCTCGGTAGCCTGTGGGCCGTTGCATCCCTGCCACCTCACAGTGCACGGCTCAGAATGCGAATGCTCCGTGTTGTCATCCTCTCATGCCCCATCACGTCGATGCTCCATCACAGCATCTCATACACTGCCTTGCCATCTCTCACCCGTCTTCCCGCTCCCACACGCGAATTGCAGCATTGCGATCAATTGCGCGCGAAGGAGTGTCCTCGCGCGCGCGCCGCCCGCCTCAGCGACACGTTCGCGCTTCCTGACCCGCGAAGCTCAGCTCGGCGACGCTGAATCCCCATCGGCAACGCACGCGTTTCGAAGGGATCGGCGCAATGGCGTCGACACGACCACACGCGCTGCCAGAGGAAGGGAACCCGTTGTTGGTGGAAGACAAGGCGCCAGACCGTAGGTGACATGCCAGCGGCGGATGCGCCGGAGCGCATAGCTAACGCGTGTAGACTCGATACTGGTGGAGAGGCGATGCTTGGGCCAGACCGAGCTCAAAGTCTCCAGCGGGCAGAAAGGCTTGAGCAATGCGACCAAGCCCAGCAATCTAGGCACCTTGGACTATGCGCATTTGCGCGTTCCCTTGCCCAAAGACCTGGCCAGCAGCGGCATCTTCACCAAGACTTCTAATCGCAAGTTCCCCGAGGCATACTTCCTCATGCGACGGTCGAGCGACGGCTATGTCAGCGCTACCGGCATGTTCAAAGCTGCCTTCCCGTATGCGCAAACAGAGGAGGAGCACCGGGAGAAGGAGTACGTGAAGAGCCTGGAGGCTGCGTCTCCTGAAGAGGTAGCAGGGAGTAAGCACATGACAATGGCGGACTTTTCGTGGGATCCACTTGTGCTAATTATTTTCATTGAGCAGATGTATGGATCAAAGCTGAAGCCGGTAAGTTTGCTCTCCCTTCCCCCCCCCCCCCCCCCCCCTCAACTATTCGCTTTCGCTCACATGATTTACAGCTCTCGACCTTGCGGACGAATACGGCATCAGACTGTGGATCGATGCCTTACTGGATCCGGAACCCATAACTCACGGCAACGATCCGAGCAAAGACATCAAATCTCCACCACGCTTCGAAGCAGACCGCAAGATGAACGGTTCGTTCCGCTCACCGACCAAGAAACGCGGTGGATCAATCAGCGCGGGCAGCCGGTCGACTCGCGCAACTCGGCAGAGCACGCGCTCGCCAGAGCCGGACGCGCCGGCAAAAACACCCGGTCGCCCGATCGCGACGCCAACTTCAAGACAGTCACGTCGCCGCCAGCTGCGGGGCCAATCAGTTGCCAGTACCGACGCAGCCGAGTCTGTAAACGGCGAGACCAAGGCGCCCGACCTGTCGACGATAGAGGAAGCTGTCAAGAGCCCGGGAGCAACGGCTCAGGTCAATGTTACAGAGACGAAAGATGCGGATGGCTTGGCGAGGACAAAGGTCACTGTGGACATGCCAGTCGGCCAGCCGGAGCTACCCCTGCCCGACGACACCGAGGAGATGCTGAGGGAAGCGCGACGCATGGTGGAGGAGGCAAAGAAGATTGGTGGGACGCAGACGGCGACGCTGAGCGGCAAGGGCAAGCGAAAGGCCGAGGAGATGATCGCAGAGGACGACGAGGTGGGGCTGGAGGGTCCCGTGGCGCTGGCGAAGAAGCAGAAGATGGAGGTGGAGTTGCGCAAGGAGCGCATCAAGAACAGAACGCTGATGGGCATTGCCGGGACCTTGGCTGTCGGGTATGTCGTGCCCCGACGTCGTGGAAAGGACACAGTTGCTGACGTTCAGAGAATTAGTGCTCTCGTGCCCACGATCATGGCCGCTTTTGGCGTGTCATAGCCGCGGCGTGGAGGGGTGAATGGTCAGGAGTGGCCGGCTGGCTTTTGCTTTCGAAGATACCAAATGTTTCCAGCTCGCCCGGAGGTGTGGAAACGTCTTCTGCAAATCCGGGGGCACTGCGTCGTACCAAATCTATCTGTATTGCTTCAGTGATTTGGAGAGCTCGGCCGGCGGAGATTGATTGAACGACACTTGGATGCATGCACCGCTGTATATCCCCGCGCATAGTGGTCACGTTCTTACTTTCCAAGGTGGCCCTGCCGCCGGGCATCGGACTTTTGCACATAGGGCGCGCGCTCGTGAGGTTGGATCATGGCACGAGACGGCAATTTCGATGGATTTCAAGCTCATCTACCCCCTGTCAAGCATTGTCCCTGCAACTCGTGATCCGCAGTCGACCAGATCGACGCTCGTCGCTGAATTTCCTTGGGTACCGTATATCCATCCACACTCGCCACCTCGCTCGCCAGTCTCCTCTCGCGCCACCGCGCTCCCTCGTCACTCTCCCGCAAAAGCTCCTACAGGTTCTTCTGAATAGCAGTCTCCAGCGCAGCCGGGTTGGCGCCGACGACCTCGCCGACCTTCTCGCCGTCCTTGAACAGCAAGAAGGTCGGCATGGCGCGCACAGAAAGCTCCTGCGCGACTTTCGGGACCTCGTCGACGTCGAGCTTGTAGAAGCGCGCGTCGGGGTAGGTGTCGGAGAACCTGCCCATCACGTCCGTCACGGGTCAGTTTTTCAGTCTCGCAGAAAAGTAGTAGTGGTGGTGGTGGTGGGGAGGGGGAAGGGGCGGGGGCGCATACTTGACGACTTGCGGGGCGATGACTTTGCAGGGACCGCACCAGGTCGCGAAGCAGTCGAGCACGAGCAGGCAGCCCTTCTCGTTGACGACGGCGTCCCACTCCTCCTTGGTCTTGACGTTGTGGACGCCTTCTTTGCTCATGGTGGCGGAGAAGTGTTTGAGGGTGTTGAAGAGGGGGTGGTAGAGGGGTTGCTGGACGCGGCGGTGGAGGGACGGGGATGTGGTGGGTCTGCTGATGCGGGTGGTTGTGAGTAGGGTGCGCTTGAGAGCTGCGGATGCGGACATTCAAGTGATGCTGTGGAGAGTTGTGGTTGATGTAATAAGGCGAGCGTGGGTGCGAATAGAGACGGCTGACCAATCTGCTGCGATTTCGTCACCGAGGGGCCCGGTCAGATTGGAAATCCCGCCGGCTGATTCGCGGGCAATTGATGAGATAAGACTTGGACTTGTTACTGAGTGATGAGGCACTGGGTGGAGATGGGTGGAGATGCGTGGCTGTTCACTTCCCAATATAAATATGCAGCTCAAAACGTTGATGATGGATGCATCGACTACTGTGGGCCTTATCTATGCGGGATCAATTCTTTTGTTCTCAGCAGCGACAAGCTGCATATGGACACATGCGTATTGTCGGCAATTTTATGTCTTTTCCGATTCTGCACACCACGACATGAAGACTCTTGTCGCTTTCCGGAGCCCCCCAGCCAGCCAAGGCATGAGTGTCGTTCCTTTCCCATCCGGTGCGAGTCAGCTGTGTCGAGCTGCAAGTGTATCAGCCAGTCGACCGGTCAACGGGCTGATTGGCTGATCGACTGACGGCATGCCTCAAGTGGTATCAGATCTCAGCAAACAATACTGAAATACAGGACCACAACGCACGCTCACAAGCATGCACGGATTGCTACGAAGGTGTGCGCGAATTCGACAAAGATCCCGCTATCCAGCATCTCTTCTCCACCAACTCCTCGCTAATTCGCACGAACAAGTAAGAGAATCACACCTTAATCCACATTCTCCTTGATGAGGGGCGTGACCAACGGGCTCTTCAAGCTCCTTCCAGGACTGTCCGTCCGAGCCCTCTGATGAGACGCCATCCTCTCCTTACTCTCCGTCCTCACAACCAACCCACCACGCTCGAAAGGAGTGATCCCCAATCCAGCATTGGTGAGAGTCGTGGGGACATCAAAATACCCTTTCGTCTTCGGCGACGTCCTCGAGAAATCCGGAGACAACCCTCGATGGGCAGGTGTGGCCCAGCCAGACGACCTGCCCGTCCGCGGCGCATCGCCATTGAAACCATAGTGGCGCTGCTCATCCGAGTCTGCAGAGCCGAGCTCGAAGTCGTCTGGGTCAGCTTCCTCCACGACACGATCATAACTGGGGGAGCCAGTCCCGAAGATCTTGCCACCCCAGATGCCAGCCCTTCGCTTTCCTGGCTTTCGTCCGGACAGTGAAAGAACCTTGTGGTAGAGATTCTGTCTCCGCTCGCGCCCGCACAAAAGGTAGACAGCAAGAACAAGTATAAGCGTGAAAATCAAGATGCCGGGGACCCGATGCTCATAGCCCTCGTTGAAGATGCGATCGTGCCAATCCAGGTCATCTGCATCTTGCGTGTTCCCAGGCAGCGGATCGTGCTTGCCCCCGGCATACTGGAAGTCTGGCGGGAGCTTCTGTCCAGGCTTGTTTGTACCGAACCCTACGGCGCCCGCAGAGTCCGCTGGTGGCATTTGAGAGGAAGCGTAGAGCACCATCTTGCCCAGCGTCCAACTCACTTCGGTGCCGTCGATCTTATCGACAGCTTTGAAAGGGTCCAGGAAGCCTTTGTCCTTGGCCTTGTCCACGACAGCATTGGTCTTGTTTGCGGAGCCCTTGCCGGGCTCTTTGGTCGGCTCAAGACCAACGCGTGGCACACCAATACCATCATGCAACATATTGATCAGCCAGCTAGCCTTGAAGCAGACCTCCTCGACCGTCTTCTTGTCAACCTTCTTGCCCCACTTCTGCTTGGCCACATCTTTCTCAATGTCCTTCCAATCTCGAGAGCAAAACTCTGTGACCTGCTTCTGATATGTGTGGAAGTCGTATGCCTTGTCGTTGTGCGCCATCGCGAATACCTCGTGGGTAGTATGCCAGTATTCAGATACGCCAACAAAGTGATTTACATCGAAATCAATCGCTGGCGTATGCTGTCCGTTGAGTAAGCACGGCGCATCATCACAATGCCGCTCCTTCTCCAACAGTGGGAATGTCCGCTTGAGGCACTCTGGGAAAGATCCCGTCCCGATTAGATGCGGCTGTTTGCTCGTCAGACTCCCAGAAGCGATTTCACTGCCGTTCTTGTGGACTTGCAGGCCCAGAGGCAGACAAGGATCGGGCAGCTCTCGGTCTTCGGGATACGAGTCTAGCAGCTGTTCCACGTATCTCCTTCGTGCCTCGTTCGCGCCAAAGCCAAGCCATGTCGTGACAAACACCCTGTATTCCAGCTCCTTCCCACCCACTGTCCGCAGCCGCAGCAACTTCAGGTCTTCTGCATGCTTTTCCGCCTCCGTCGCGTTCGGCGCAAAAGCGATTTGCGCAGACGCGCCACCCATATCCAGGAAGCCATACGTGCTGTGCCGCTGCCCGTGATCGTGCTCTCCCGGACTGTCGAACCCGCCCAGTAGATAATTGGCAGCTATCCATCCGTACAGCCCCTCGGTCTCTCCAGGTATCACCTGAATATGCAGATCGCAGTCTGGCAATTGGAAGTCCGAAGTCTGCCTGAAGTATGCGCAAGTATGCTCCAACACTGCATCTCTCTGATGCGCTGGCAACAATCGCATACCCGCCGTGGCAAGCAAGAAGATCGGCGTCTTCTCCACTTCATCTTTGGGCACGATTTCCAGCGCGAAGTCCACCAGCTCTTTCAGATGGTCAGGCCCGACCTGCTCAGGCTTCGACCCGAATGTTGAGATACCCGGATGCACCTTCAGCCTCCAGTTCTTCTTCGTCTTCAATTCGGGTAGGCTGTTCAGATCGTCGTCGTCGTCGTCGTCGCCGTCGCCGTCGCCGTCGCCGTCGCCGCCCTTCTCGCGCGCGGCGTGCGCATTGAGCCACCGGTACACATACACCCGACTGCCAGAGGAGCCGGCATCGAGTATCACTCCATATCGGTGCCTGCCCATTGCGATGAGTCGCCAAGGGTGAATGTTGAGCGCAGACTTGTGTGCGGTCACCGCAATCGTGAATGCGATATGATTGTGGTCATGATGGGGAAGAGAACAAGTGTTCCGAGACGAAAGGGATGGTAAAACAGCGATTGATCCAGTCCAGTCGGGGCGGAGTTGTGGAGACCCTGGACGCGTACTAGTCCGGTCACTAACTACTGTAGACCGAAATCCTCGCGCCGCGGCTAGCACCGCAGACAATAATGTACCTCGGTGCATGCAGGTAGACAACGAGTGGGTACCTCTCCAAAGCCAACCTCCGTAGCACGCTTGATCTCACTTTAGGTATGCAACAGCAGTATCTGCACTAGAGCATAATCTGCTAATCATGATCCAAACATAATCTGCTAATCATGATATAAACAGCACATAGGATATCTCAACATGCAGCTCAAAATGCTCGCTTCGCAGCATAAACGCATCGACATCACTGTCACCAAAACTGTCGCTGCCATATAAGTACTCACAGAGCAAAAGCCAACACACCCATAGCACCCGCCGCGACCGCACTACCTGCGACCTGGGCGTCGACCCTGAGAGCACCAGCTCCGCTCGACTTTGTCGCGCTGGCGCCGGAGGAAGTCGAAGTCGCAGTACCACTCGATTCAGCGGTGGCACTCCCGCTCGATGCCGAAGCCGTGGACAACCCCGTGACAGCTCCAGGGTGGTTAGCCCCTTTGGCCGAGGTGATCTTGAGATTCTCTATCTTTGCCCCGTTTGACGCATAGACCGCCAGTCCGACCGACGTCTGAGTGACCGTGACGATCTTGCCAGTCGGCGCAGAAGGAACGCCAGACGAGATGAGAGCGTCGGCGCCATCTGGCGGACTCGGGATGTCGAAGTCGGTCGAGAAAGCGCTATTTGAAATCAAATTGCTGTTACAATTCGGTGCAGAGATGGAAGTGGCCGTGCCGTTGGTCGTTTCGATGAGCGTGATGTTGACTTTGTTGTACTGCGCTGCCAATGTGTCGTAGTCAGCCAAGAGCTGAGCGGTACCATTGCTGTACACCTGCACAAGGCCGTAGTCGGACGTCTCCTGCGTCCACTCGTAGACGAGACCACCAGACAGAACGGTCATCTGCTCGCCGTAGAGGACTGGCACCTCATCAAAGTAACGTGGCTGAGGGTCGTTGCATCCATACTCGGAGAAGAATACCGGAATAGACGTGTTACTAAAGGTCTCAACCAGGACGTTGTAGCCAGAAATCGTAAAGCTTGAGGCGTTTCCGCACCAGCTGTACGAGTTCAGGCCAAAGAAGTCAGATCGCGAGTTTGGGTCATTGTTGACTGAGTTGTTACACTGCAGGTACGCCCAAGTATCCTCCAGCACATCTGCCACATCAGCAGCACTGTAGCCGACGGGGATCGTTCTGCTGGCGTGAGCTGCAATGTAATTCTTCAGGTCACGCTGCACAGCGCGGATGTACGGAGGATTGTCCTCGCCGGTGCTTTCATCGTTGATGATCTCGTTGCCTGCGAAGAAGCCAAGAGTGTTCGGGTAGCTCTTGAATGCCTCCACCACCGTGAAGATATGCTGAAGGTAGCTGGTGGTGTACGATCCAGACGGGTTCGCTCGATCCAAACTTTGCCCACTAAGCGGAGAGTTGACATCGATAATCTTCAAGCATTAGTGTCACACATAAGCTGGACACCTTCATATGCAGCCATACCATGTAGATACCAACTTCATTGAAGATGGACACACACTCGTCGTGGTCCAGCGTCGGATCAACATTGTACGACCGGATCACATTGATTCCCAGCTCTTGCATAAGTGCCGCATCGCGCAAACAAGCCGTCGCATTGGACAGCGGGTCACCGCTGTTCGTACCGTATGCTCCTTGCCCACCAGGTTGATAGTCCACACCCAGAAGAACGAATCGCTCGTTTGTGACCGAATCGATGAACTCCTGCTGATGCACTTCGACGGGGTTGACGGCGGCTACGGTCGCGGTGAGGGCGCAGAAAGATGTGAGGATGCTCGTGAGCTTGGCGGACTGTCAGTGGGTTGACCGCAAATGGTCCGTTCCGAAACGTACTGGAGCCATTATAGCAAATACAGAATGCCCGCCTCTTGTGTTCTGTGATGATGCCAAGATCCGCAACTGATCGCGCTGGTCTGGAGCGAGGTCCTGCACGCAACAGATTGTTGAGGATCGGGAAACGAGCGTGGTAACAGCGCAGCTGTATCGCAACGGCAGTTTGTCTACAAGACAGGAAGGGGCGTCAAGCAAAGAATGGAAGGTCAAGAGCTAGCTGCTCCGCCGTTTACACTTGGGTTGGTAGAGAGTGGCGACCCAGCAGTCGAATGCGAGGTGCGGATACGGATTAGCCGTAGTGGATGATACATATACGTCGCGCTTCGATATCGCAGAATTTGGTGTCATTCGCCGATCTTTGTCACAGTAAATTGCGTGCGGCGATCCGTGAAACATGGTGAAGATGAGCTCCCGCCCTGAACATGTTTGGCGACATAGTCATTGGTCTGGTGGTGTGCTCGTCGTAACGAAGCCCTGATGCTCTTGAGAGGAAGCTCTACCTAGGTAGCTCTAGCATATGCGGATGTGTGGTCGCGTACTGCATGCAGAGCGGGAGCGGAAGCCGTTGAAGTCAACACTCGAATGAGAAAGGCATTCATGGGTCCCACTTATCGATTGTTAAGCAAGCAGCGGTCACCGCAATCAACCAGTAGACTGACATTCTTCCTGTCAACCGGCTGCGGCACTGGGTGGCTGACTGATCGAATCACTTTGGCAAATTGAAAACACAGGATGGGGAAAGGATATGAAAACATTTATGTAGTCATCCAGACATCAGCGGCATAAAGCCAAGGTGGAGGGGGGAGGTACACATCGATCTTGACGTTCGAAGCTGCGTGCAGCAAGGTTTGCGTTGTGTCTAGGTACCGTTAGTGAGGCATCGCTTGCACAATGGATAAAAAGCTCCGGTCAGGCTCGGCAGTGGCAGTAGTGGAGTTGGAAACCTGGCTGGACTGGCTCGGAATGAGGGATATGGCGTCGGAGACACAAAGCCATGGTTAGACCACCGATGTGGACCTCTCCAATCATGACAGCAGGTATGGACATCAAAGGTGAGTGATCGTTGATAACGTCTCTCATTGCTCTGGCGGCCTTTTCTCCCACGAGCACCAACGACCAAGACCATGTGTTGAGCCGCGATCGTAAGGTCTTACATCGACCCCTGCAAGATCAGGAACCCTGGACTGCAGAAGGTTCCTGTGCCTTGTCATCCATAGAACAGGCATTAGGGTCGCAAGCACTATGGCACTGCGATTTCCCTCCTGTCCGCATCGCTGTCTTTCGCCCAAAATCTATCCAGCGAGGGGGATGTCTCGGTGGTTTTCTGCCTTGTTGGCGGCGGGATGGGGCTGCGGTTGCTTATCTGTACGCGTCTCTATTGGGCAACACTCAACAGACCAGATGCTCGCTCCACATGCCCGCACATCTCGTCACCAAAATTGCCCAGGCTCATTGCCTTTTGCATTGGCAAACATGCAGCTCAGAGGATGTCAGCTGAAGCGCGTCAAGCAGATGGTGCTTCCAAGTTCCTTTACAGCGTACAGCGTGAAGCAAAGCTACTGCTGCCGGGACCGCTCTGGAGCGCTTGATGCGGGTCGAGTGCAGGGCGCTGTTTACGTTTGCTAGCCGTGTAGCCTTCTGCAAGGATTCGAGGACTTGAAGTTGCAAATGCGATCTCGCGTCCCATATGGACACCGGCGCAAAGCATAGCGTGGGGCCGCCAGAAGTGAAGGTCGCTGTCCACCACGACGATCATGGGAATGCACCGATGGTAGCGAAGGCGAAAGCAAGAAGCAGGCGGAAGAAAGAGGCAGACCCGGACGAGGACGATAACAAGCGGCGCTGTACGCTCAGGGCATCTTGCACAAGCTTGCGACAAGGACGACGTACTGACGGTGGCTTGCAGGTGTGAGCACGGCATGTATCGCTTGTCGGTGAGTGGAATGTAGTATGATGTGCTACGCAAGAACATCCATCGTTCAGCGAAGATGCGCAATGCGATCGACTGCGTGCCGCGCAGGTACCAACACGAAGTGGCGACTGACTCGTTCTGAAACACAGCAAGAGGAAATCCAAGTGCGACGGTAACACTCCTGCATGCGCCGCCTGCTCCCAGGTCTACGGCACAGAGTGCATCTACGATCCCAATTCCGATCATCGCCGAAAAGGTGTATACAAAAATGACCTTGACAGCCTCAAGACGCGGAACTCGACGCTGCAGACGCTGATATCTGCAATACTCAACTATCCCGAAGATGATGTGGCAGCCTTGGTGCAGGAGATCCGCACATGCGAAAGCCTTGATACAGTCGCGGACAAGATCGTCGCGAAGGAGAATGGCGCCATAGATGAAGATGACGGCGATGATGACCCGTCCCTGGCAGGTGTGGCGCTGGCGCCGACTTTCGAGAGCAACCTGTACGGCAAGATGGGTGACCTGAGGTTGGACGACGGCACCGTGCGATATATCGGCGGCACATCCAACCTGATCCATCTTACCCAAGAAGATTCGAACGAGGCTGGCGACGAATACATGCCACGAGATGACGCAGTCACCTCGTGGACAGACATAACCGACGACGCCGACCTCATCACTCATCTTTTGAACATGTACTTCACCTGGCATTACACCTACTTCACGACGCTGTCGAAGACATCGTTCTACAAAGACTTCCTGCTCGGCAAACCTCCCGCGAAGACCAGACGAAAAACATGGTACTGCACGCCGTTGCTTGTCAATGCGATGCTTGCTCTCGGCTGCCACTTCACGTCTCATGCAGGCGCGAGAGAGTATCCCGAGGATAGTTCTACTGCAGGCGACCATTTCTTCAGGGAGGCCAAACGCCTCATCATGGAGCACGACGAACACGAGAGACCACGACTGACTACTGTGCAAGCACTGGCTTTGATGTCTGTCCGTGAGGCGGGTTGTGGGCGAGAAGCCAAAGGTTGGGTGTACAGTGGTATGTCTTTCCGCATGGCTTGTGACATGGGTCTCAACCTAGACTCTGGCCGACTCAGCAGCAATCGCAATATTAGCGGAGACGAGGCCGAGGAAGACGTGAGGAGAATCACGTTCTGGGGATGCTACCTGTTCGATAAATGCTGGTCCAACTACATGGGACGCTTGCCACAGCTACCAACATCGATGGCTACTTGTCCGAAGGTGGAGGTGTTCCCAGATGAGGACTCCGCTCAATGGAGCCCATATTCGGACTCTGGCTTCACGCAAGCGCATGCACAGCCCGCAAGGATCAGAGCTGTGTCGCTTCAGATAACGAAGCTTTGTGAGATTAGTAATGACCTGATGACTCACTTCTACAATCCTCTTGATATGGAAAAGACCAAGGGTAAGGCTGCAGAGCTCAAGAAGCTGTCAGACATACACACCCGATTAGAAGCCTGGCGACGCGAGCTGCCAAAGGAGCTCGAGCCGAAAGAAGGCGGTTTATCCAGCGTGCTGGTCATGCAGTAAGTTTTGTACGCTGCTCTTCCACGCCAAATGCTATGCTAATGAGTCGCAGTATGTTCTTTCAACTCTTGTTCATTCACTTGTTTCGACCTTTTCTCAGATACACCCAAGCCACGTCTCCGCTACCACAGAACGTCAGTCCGCGAAAGCTGTGTACACAAGCGGCGGCAATGATCTCCAAGCTCATGCGCTTATACAAGCGATCGCATGGTCTCAGACAGATCTGCAACATCGCAGTCTACATTGCACACTCAGCATGCACGATTCACCTGCTCAATTTGCCGGACAAGAACGCTAGGCGCGACATTGTTCATGGCGTCAAGCATCTGGAAGAGATAGCTGAAGGCTGGCTCTGCGCAAGACGGACGCTTGGCATACTGAGTGTACTGGCGCGCAAATGGAAAGTCCAGCTCCCAGAAGACGCTGCTACGGTCCTCGCGCGAACAGACGCCAAGTACGGTGTTTTTGAGAGCGACGCGCCGTCGCCCAGCGCCGCTGCTCCTCGACGGCAGTCACAGCAGATGATACATCCACCTCAGTTCCCGCAACCGGCATACCAGCACCTCGCGGTCATACCCACGAACACAGGTTACCTGAACAATGTGCCTTTGCAGATGCACTCGAGCGTCGGGCGGACACAAGCAGGTGCTCCGGTATGGCCGCGCAGTGGCAACTACACCCTCCCACCCGAAGATGCCCATGGCTTACGCGCGCAACAGTATCCTTCGGCGGCCGCCACGCCATCGTCGACGTCAGGCCAGCAGCGGCAGACGGGCTCAGTTGCTGTGTCCTCCCGGGGTAGCCCAAGCGACATGTTCGGTGGTATCGAGCAGCTCATACGGGATAGTCAGGAGTGGGCCTACCGAGATCAGGCCAATATGGCAGTTGGGTTCGACAACTGGGGTGGTCTCGAGAATATGGATCAGGCTACATGGTCACGGAACAATCAAGTCTTGCCGAATGCCAGAAGCAATGGTGCGTTACTACCGCAAGGTGGTCCTGTGACCGCTGGGATGCATCTGCCGATCGATGGTCAACGCTATGCTGGTGGGCGTAGTGCTGTGTCTAATACAGACCAGACTTTGGATGTAGGTGCTTGGATGAGTGGGATGAGTTCGTGTAACCCCATCGCGACGTATGACGAGGACGAATGGTATCAGTAGGAGGCACGCGTGCTTGCGGTTGGCGGGTGATGAGCTACACTCCAGTGATGGCTCATGATGTCCTGATCAATACATACGAATATGTCTTGGGGCGTGGGAAGCATGATATTCGTGTAATATATACTAGTGGCACCCTGTCGCATCGATGCGAGCCTGAAAACCCGCCTCTCGACGTTTCATCGTGACGATCTTGTGAGCGATTGAGATGAGAAGTGGTAGAAGACAGGCCATGCCTGGTCTGGGTTCTGCGTACTCTGCACCCTCTATCTGCTGTACTTCGCGCAAAGTCTCGCTCACGGCCTTGATCTGCTTCTGCTTGTCTTCCAAGAATGTGGACTCTAGAGAGGTCCATATGCTCATGAGCTGCTTCAACATTGCCGCAGTCGCGTCCATGCACTATACATCAGGCGGCGATGCAGACCTTCCGTGAACACACTTCGGATGAATCGGACTTCGCCGCACGAGGCTGTCCGTGTCCGACAAGCTTTATACAGCTATTCGGACGAGGCGTCGTACGAGGATGCCCGACGCCCGGCGTGATTGGCGCAAAATCGATGCCAAGCGCATGGTATGAGTGCTTAAGTTGACATCCTGACTACTTCTCCTCCTGCGCATTGCCTGTCGATGCTCGGAATGTGTGGATTCCATCTGGCAAGCCAGACCGATGCAGGAATGCAGCGAGTGCGAACAGACGCGTACACGTAGCACTGAGTGGCAAAACATCTTCCCCCGATCTGCTTTTGGGGATGGCGATGCGACGGCGGACAGATTGATTCTAGGACTCGCTTCGACGTGGGCATCACTCCGACCATGCCGCTGTTCCTACAAGACGCCCGCTGTCACGCGTAAATGACCGGAAGGCCCAACGACTACTTCTGCAGGCTCGTTGCGCCGCTGGACACTGCCACCACGCCATCTTCACGCCTATCGTCACCTGGGAGCTGGAGAATCCACAACGGTATGGCGCACATCTGTTTCTTGGGGGCCCCAATCTCTCAACTTGTCGGCATGGCTTGGGTGTCTACCTCGACAGCTTCCACCGCTCTTTCCAGGGACTCAGGTTATCAGATCGATTGAACAAACTTCGTGCCCGCAATTGCCGAGGGATTCAGAAGGCGCTTGTACTCGTAATCATGGAAGCACCTAAACAAATTACCTTCCGAACCTCCTCATACCGCAGTGCCAATCATAGACGAAGCATTTTCCATTGCATTTCTACCAACCCTGATTCGCGTCTCCGAATTGCAAGCGCCACTCAATAACAATCATCAGTCTTGCGCTCGCCACCTGGTTGTCACCTATGTCACGGAGGACCTGAACATCTTACTGCGTACACAGCCACCAAGATATCATCATGCCCTCATCGCGCAATCCGGATGACGCGAGCATGAACTCCGGGGACGCCGTTCAGAATGAAGCGCAGGTATGGCGTCCCAGCTGGCACGGACAAGCGCAGGCTGATATGAAGGCATGAAGCGTAACGCGAATCTCGCGCGCATCCGGGACAATCAAAGACGATCCCGTGCACGGCGAAAAGAGTATCTGCAGGAACTTGAGACGGTATGAAACGTCACAGCATGCCGACACGCCAAATTACTGATGAAGCGTAGAGATATCGCCAGTGCGAGCAGCTCGGAGTCGAAGCTTCCGCCGAGATCCAAGCTGCGGCGCGCAAAGTTGCCGACGAGAATCGCAAGCTCCGAGCGCTGCTGATGCGGCATGGCATGACAGATGCCGACATCGACAGAATGCTGGGTCAGGACCTTGACACACTGCAGCCTGGCACGATGCTTGAGAGCATGCTCGGACAGCCGCAGTATTGCGGGCCTGGCACTCGGTGCAACCCCAAAAGCAGCTCTGTGAGAAGCTCGCACTCGCCTACGTTTGAGCCAAACGTGTTTGGCATGCCGCCGCAGCAGATGCCGCCGCACACTGCAGTCGCATATGATGGGTTATATGATGACGCTTTTTGGCTCGCGCAGTTTAATGTCCCCGGACAGGCGGATGGCGGTGCCGCTTTCACTGATCTGTTGCCTGATGATCATTGTAATGCGAATCGGCGATGAGGAGGAATAGAGCGGCTCCATTGATCGGCTGCTTGTTGTGGTTGACCGCTTGTTGACGGCTTGATACTCGTCGGGTGGTTGACTGCTTGGTTGATGTGGTTGACTGCTTGGTTGATGTGGTTGACTGCTTGGTTGATGTGGTTGACTGCTTGGTTGATGTGGTTGACTGCTTGGTTGATGTGGTTGACTGCTTGGTTGATGTGGTTGACTGCTTGATTGACGTGGTTGACTGCTTGGTTGACGTGGCTGACTGCTTGGTTGACTGCTTGATTGATGTGGGTGATCGCTTAGTGGGTATGGTTGACTACTTGGTTCATGTGGTTGACTGCTTGTTGACAAGGTTGGTAATTGTCAAATGTTCGAGCGGTTGGTTGGTTAACTCCATCACTGAGGAGGGACTTTTTGCCCCGAAAGATACATATCCGTAATAATAGCTATCTGCACTCAGCCAGAAGGCTCCTGAACGCCCACTCCCTATGCTTCTCACTTGATAACTATCACTCCTCATTTCCCAAGAAATGATGCTCGTCCTCTTCGTCCATGTCAGGCAAGGTCAAATGCTCTTCCTCGTTCGTCCCATCGTCTGTCTGAGCGAATATGAAGGCTCTCCCAGCCTCATCTTCGCCCACAGGGCCGAAGAGACGCATCAAGTCCTCGATGTCTAGCTTCTGGTGCTTCCTGGCGTCGTTCATGACCTGATCGATCTCAACCTGCTTTCTGGCCTTCATATCCTCGATAGCCGCATCAATACTGTTCCTGATGACGAAGCGCGTCATGCGTGTCTCCTTCTGTTGCCCAATACGATAGACTCTGCAGAAGGCTTGTTGCTCGACGGCCGCATTCCACCAAGGATCAACGCAGATGACGCGCGAAGCCATGGTGAGGTTGAGGCCAAGACCGCCGCATCTGAGAGAAGCCAGCATGATCCTTGTGGATGCATGCTGGGTCCCAAACTCCGTGATGGCTTTGTCGCGCTGATCGTGTGACATCTCACCCGTGTATTTGACGTACTCCCAGCCCTCGCCCTTGCAGATTCTGGCCAGAATCTGGACCATGGGTAGGAATTGTGTATATATGATGATTTTCGCATTGTGGTCTTCCTCCATCCAGTTGAGAACTTGCGCTTTGACTGCCTGGGTCTTGGCACTTGGGAGCACGTCTCCGCTCATGGTGATCCAGTCCTCCAGGCCCGTCTTCTTCTCTCTGCCTTTGGCTTTTTTACCTCTGGGAGCAGTAACGTCAGCGACTGCTTCAGAGGGACTGACCCGAGTGCGCTGGTGCCTCTGGAAGCTGTCGAGATCCACGCAAGGCTGCGTGTCGGTGAACACCTCACCGCACTCGCAGCACGTAGCAGCGTCGTGACCGCGGCGTGCTGCGGAATGCTGAAAATCGGCCAGGCAAACTGAGCAAAATACGTGCAAGCAAGAGGTCACGATTGGATCTCTGGGCTCTTGGCGGCAGCCGCAGCATAGCGTGCGATTCTTGATCTCATCCCATGCGTCGCTCTGCAAGAGTGATCTGAGATACTTCCGGAAGCGGAAATTCAGGCCATGAGTGCCACCAATGTCGATGTCAGGCTCTCCAGCATCAATCACATCTATCGGAATGGTCTCGGCCTCGGAAATGACAGCACCCTGGATACCGCCCTCACTAGTCTTCGACCCGACCTCGATGTTCCTCCCCAGCACCCGTCTGAGGTGAACAAGCAGATAGGCGCCCTCGTCTGACCTTTCATCCTCCTTTGCGGTGATCCGAAGCAGCTTCTCGACGTCTTCACGCTCCAGCAGATCGACCAAGGTGCCCTGAAGTAGCAACGTGCTGTTACAAATTTGCCTGAGCCGAAGTATCATGGTCCAGATATGGGAGTATTGCTTCTCGAGCCTGCCAGACTGGCTGATGCTGTTGATTCGTTGGATAAAGCGCTTCTTAACGATCTCGTAGATCTGGCGCTCGACTTCGTTGAATTCGAGCCACAGAATGTGCTCCTTTGGCTGCGGGAGATCCAGGAGTCTTGCGTCGAACAATTTGTCCCTGCATGGAGGTCAGAAATGTTTCAAGTGCCCTGCTACACACCGGGATACATACCTATGGGTCCTGCGTAGCATCATCTTGCGGAGGAACACCGAGAGCTTAGCCGCGCCATCTGGGTCATCGCTACTGCAGAAATTCTCCTAGATGAAACGTCAGCGACATATGAAACATCCCATTCTGTGTGCGCCAAATTGAATCTTGACCTGGTGGCCAAATTCTGCCTAGAGGGGTCAATTTGGCGCACACACTGTGGTCGTCCCAGCCGCAACTGACCTTGAATATTGCAAAACTCCCTGTATGAGGCTCCTTCAAGAATTTGAAATATGGATAACTGAGTACAAAGTCAGCTGCAGTCAAACGGCGTGGAGGGGGGATTTACCCACAATTCCTTGACGGTGTTTAGAATTGGGGTCCCGGTGATCGCCTGGTGGAGGTCAACTCAGGCCTCTTACGATCAATCTGATGCTGATCTGCTTACCCATCGAAATCTAGCGTCAAGAGCCCGACAGGCCATTGACGTATGACCTTGCAACAATCGTCAGAACCATTCTATTTCACACAAATATTTCCGGGATTCAATATACAAACCTTTGTGGTTCTTGATGGCTTGAGCCTCATCAAGTACAATCCTGAAGAACCTAGCTTGGTGGAAGACGCCCCTATTCTCCTTGAAGAAGGCCCTCCACCACTCATCCTTCTGAGCAGCCGTCGTGAGCTGCGGGGGAACCACGGCCTTGGGATAGGACTGGCAGATCTCGTGGTACGTCGTAAGGACGATGTCAGCCTGTTCAAACTGGTGGACGAGGTTGTTGGAGATCAGGCGGCTCCCTGCCCTGTAGACGATGACATTGCCCAGGCCGTACTGCTTGTTCTCGTCCCTGTTCATTACGTGCTTCTCAATCTCGTGATACCATTGTGAGACCAGCGCAGGAGATGCTACAATGAGTGTGGATTTGTACTGCGATCCTGGCGGGGCTTTTCCATTGACGATGTTCACTAATGCTTGAATTGTCTTTCCGAGGCCCATCGCGTCCGCGAGAATGCCGCCTCGAGGCTCTTCGCCAGCGTTCTCGCGATTCCTCATGAAGGCGACTCCAAGTACCTGGTAGTGCTTCAGTGTAGCCTTCATCCCTTTGACCGACCAGGTGCCATCGGCAGTCGGACGACATGAAGCATGCCCATTGAAGGCTTTTACGGCTTCATCCAAGTACTTTTTGTCCATCTGAGCAGTGCCCTTCGACTCCAGGGGGACAGAAGCAATTAAAGACTTGAGGGCGTCATTCCGAGAACCGATTTTGCCCCGCGCTTCAATCCCAAAGTCAGTGGGCTGGCTACGCAAGCCCTTATTCGCGGCAGTATCAGAGAATACGTTCGTCCCCATGATACTGCCAAGATTCGTCATGGTGGGTCCACTCCTGCGCCCACGACCTCCGCCTCCTCCAGTAGCCTTCTTGGCGGGAGCCTTTGTGCCCTTCGCACGCTTATTGGCCGCCTGGGTCAACACTCTATGAAGGTCCTCTTCGCTGTATCCAGTTCTCGAGACCATAGTTGCAGTCTTCTTCTTCTTCTTGCTTCGCTTCTTAGGGGTCTGCTCTTCGTCTTCGTCTTCGTCTGCTGCAACCCTCTGCTTCCGCTTCCTGACAGCCGGGGCCTCCCTTTCACTAGAGGTTTCCCGTGCAGGAATGAAGAGGCTCTCGGAAGCGTCATCGCACTCGGGCGACGGAGTCTTGTCGTATGCTTCATCAGCGGCCAGCTTCCTCAAGCGGCTTTGCTCTTCAGACCGCAGCTTGATGTATTGAATCTCGTCCGAAACGGTAGCAGTCCCAGAAGCGACCTTCCTATCGTAGGCAGCCTTGGCCTTGTGAAACCTGATTGCGTCTTCGTTTTTACCACGCTTCTTGGGAGCCTGTGGAAAACTGTCCGGCATCAGGTTCAAGGAGTCTGGAATGCTCGGACGCGGTGGAGTGGTTTTAGGGTGGCCCAAACGCTCCCGATAAATCGCTGCCATCTTACGTTGAGTCGCAAGCATCCTTTGATGATAGGTGAGGCCGCCATCACCATCGACAGGAGTACTTGGCGCTGTCATCGGGGCCGGAGTAGGGGTATCAGTAACAAACAGTCCAGGAGTCTGACGCTGACGGTGACCGTGAGATGCAGTAGGTGTCGTAATTGGCGCCTCATCATCGTCATCAGTGTCAAGGTTAATTAAAACGCTGACCTGACCAGGAGCCGGAGTATCGAGTGACTGCTCCTCCTTGACGGCTGCAGCAGAGTTGTCACGAATCGTACGTTCGGCGCTCAGGTTGTCGAAGTCCGCCATGTTGATGGCAAAGTGTCGCCGATAGAGGTAGAGTCGTCCGCTGAGGAGTTGATGGTGCTGTTGGAAGTTGTTGGGGTAGAAGTTGTTCCGGCAAGAATTGGTCAAAGATCGATGAAGGTAGGCAAATGGAGTTGTCGGAGTGAATTGTATTGGAGGAGAAGTGGTGGAAGTGGACGGCTCTTTTGTAAATATTGGCATGTGGCCCGTGCGGAGCCAAGCTGACCGGTTGAGGTAGGTACGTGGAAAGTTGCGCTCATGTGATGGTAATTGTCCCAAGTGAACGCCCATGTGATGAAGGTTCGTCCCAATCGAAGCTTCAAGGCCCTGATTCTGCCCGACAAGTGAGGCCTGGAGCTGCGACTTTGCTGCATGTGATGCGAATTTGCCGGGTTTGGAAAGGTACGATGGCGTTTTGCAGAGCACGTCGAAGTGAAAAGAGTGAAAACCAAGTTTGGGACCATTGCGATTGAAGACCATGGGCTTTATCTGCGCCAGATATCGTCCCAGCCCTGCGGATTAAGCTGCAGAGGTCCATGCAGCGTGCCCATCCGCGGCGGCTTCCCTTCGCCTGGCTCTGGCAGACAGATCCATTCGCGTATGCAGCCTGGCACATCCTCCTTCGAGTGACTGATCACAAGCAATGCTTGCTCAGATGTCAGTCCGTGAAATACCGAGGCGCCTATACGTGCCAGGACGCTCTCTTCTACGACATTGTCCCTCACACAAGCGACTTTCTCGCCGTGTGACAGGAACATCAGAGCCTTGTCTCGAGTAGCCTCATCGACACCACTAATTGCTTCGTCGAGAATGACAATGTCTGGACTTGCAACCAGTGCACGAAGGAAGAGGATCAGGCGTTGACTAGAGAAGCTCAGTTCTCGGAACCTGGTATCGTCTGCCCACGCCAGATCTTCATTGATCCATGTTGCTTCTTCGTAGATCTTCAGTAGAGCTTCGTCGCTCATGCGTACACGACTCGAGTCAGCCGCATTCAGGATCT
This sequence comes from Teratosphaeria epicoccoides, assembly GCA_021401465.1. Lineage (NCBI taxonomy): Eukaryota > Fungi > Ascomycota > Dothideomycetes > Mycosphaerellales > Teratosphaeriaceae > Teratosphaeria > Teratosphaeria epicoccoides. The sequence goes on along the minus strand of JADDMT010000080.1, from coordinate 71,897 downwards.
CAATCGCGGTGGGTTGTTTCTGATCAGGGCTGAGGTCTTCTGCGAACCACCGCAGTACCGAATTGACCCTTTTCTTCGGGTCATCGGACACCCTCGCTTTCGACAATGGTGCATCTGCCCACGCTGACTCTAGCGCTCTACGAACCGTCAGCTGCTGCGGGAAGAATGCATGAACTTCAGGGCTAGAGTGCCCGATGCGCCGCTGTATGTCAAAGAGGCTGATGCCAGCTTCGCCTGAGCCCGTGACAGGAAGTCGTGGTCGCCCAAAGAGCTTGATCGGAGTACTGTATGTCTGAGGGTGGTCTGAAGTGATCAGACTGAGCATCGTAGTCTTCCCACTGCCATTTGGTCCGAAAATGCCCGCGCGCTGGCCCCGGTGCAAGCTCCACCAAAGGCCTGGTTTCTCTTCGCCATCACTAGACTGCTTCCAGCCGCCGAGGACGGTCTTGTCTCCGTATGCGATCTTGACCCCTTTCATCTCAACGAGAGCCTGGCCAGCTGGCAATGGTGGCGAGTGGGCAATGAATCCATCGCGGCTGACTTGCATTCTCTGCGCAGTATTCGTGCCGCTCTGAGCTGCGTCGAGAGGGGTCGTGATTGCAGGTTTTTGATCATTCTCGGAGTCCATGAGCTGTCGTTTTGGACCCTGAGCAACAATTCGTAGCATCTCATCGACGAAGACCAAATGGCTCACCCAGTCCGGCACGCCATCCTCGGGTCGAAGACTCATGACGAGCCTTGGCTTTTGCGTCTCAGTTAATTGCTGCAGAACGGCAGACATCCTTCGTAGCGTGTTCGGATCAAGGCCCATGAACGGACCGTCAAGCAGAAGAACCTCGGGCTTGCTGATCAACGCTTTCGCGATTCTCGCTCGTCGCGTCTGTCCGTTGCTCAAACTTGATACCGGCATTTTGAGCAGCTTGCCCAAGTCAAGCTGCTGTATCACTTGTTCTAGGCTAGTTCCATCCGCGTCTGACTGGGCAGTTTCCAAAGCATTGAGCTCGGTATGGCCGGTCAAGTAGTCCATAACTGAGAAATCTGTTTCTTCTCGTCTGCTTTCGTACCTCGCGCTCAGGTATGCGCCTCTGACATTGGTGCCTCCCACATTGCTTCCCCTCTCAGCATCGAATCCAACATACTTGATAGCATGTTGCGGACTCTGCGAGACATCTGATAGATATGGATATGTCCTTGCCTGTGGAGGTATACATAAGTGCTGTCCAGCGAAGATCTGAAGAATTGTAGTCCGAGCTATCGAAGATGGTGATATAATCGACCAGGTCTGCCCATTGCCATTGCTAGGAAGCGAGAAGCTCAGATTCGAGATAATTGCTGGATTGGACTCATTCGGTGTATTGAAACATGGATATCTCCTGTAAAAAGTTCCGTTCTCAATGTGGATAACTGGGTTCTTGCTCGACAGGTATTGACGAGGGCACACGTAGAAGACCGGGCTTGCATTTGTTGCGGTACATATCGGCCGCCACATCCTCCGTCCGCCTCAAACGAATACAAGATCGAGCTCGTCGGTGCCAGAACTTCACGCCAAGGGGATGTTCGATACTCGCGTCGGGGTATTCATTCTGACCGGGAACGGCATAGTAGTGCCCAAGATTTTGTGGAGATTCGAGCTCACATACCGCCGAGGTGTACAACCCTCGTCATACTACCTCACCAGGTGGAAACATCTCATCAAGTACGACTCTCCAATGATGTGAAGAAATGCTTCCAGCTTCTCAGCCTCATCGGCCGAAGGTATATTATCGGTGCATACGCTCATTGAGCCCAGCAAAACTAACACGCTACAAGGTCCAAGCCAACAGTCTATCCAACCCGCTGCATCAACAACAGACTCGACATTCCCAGACTCAGATAGCATCTGGTTCCAGCCGACCATCAAGCCAGATCGAAGCTATGCCGCCGTACGAATCGCCAACGAAGCCCGCGAGTCATCCGCTTCCGATGTATAATCCGGCTCTAACTCATCCAGTTTTCTTCTCTAATGCTTGGCGGAAGCCGCCATTTCCGTTGCCTTGGAACGCTGGACTTAGTCCAGTCGCTGCTGGATATGTGTTCGGAAACGGCAGGAAGAACACGCCCAAGCTATGAACCGTCCATCCGAGGACAGTCGTTATCGTCAAACAGCGATATCAGATAGTACGGGACCGACCCGAGCTGGGAACTCGTGGTTGCCGGGATGCTCATTGAACCGTGGGGGACTGGTTCGCCCAGTGGCTCAGTGATTCTTCTTCCGCTTGCGCCTGAGACTCCTGGCTTGTCGACGCAACTGGCGCTGCTCCTGACACTGCTGCTCCAGGCAAAGTCTCTTGCTCATTGTTGGTCTCTCCTTGAGGCCGAGCCTGTTGACGAGACTCCCGCCCTCGTCTGCGCCTTGTCCTGGCTTCCTCATTCTGGCTCTCGGCTCTCGAAGCCATCGCATCCCTGGCAAGCATTTCTAAAGCCTCTTGTCCCATCCGGATATTCGCCAGGGTGTGGCACGAATTGCAAAGGTCTCGCATGGAATGTCGCAACATAGCAAGTACGCAATCCTGGCAGCCAGTCTCTTGACGGATGCTCAGCTCTTGCGTGCGCGCACAAAGTACGACTCGCCCATCATCGTATGGTGGGCCGCGAGGGCCAATTGCTATAGCGTCCGCGCAGCGGATGGTCGGGCCCGTCGATCTATGCCCGCAGGCGAGATGCATCACCAGTAGCTTACACATGGAGAATATCAAGGCTGTCTGGTAGGCTCGGAACTGAGGCTTCTCTCTGCGGACTGCCAGACCGAAGTACATTGCCAGCACAAGAAGCCAGTGGGGAACAGCGCATGGTCTGAAGCGCGGGCTGTCATGGTTGTGTGATCACGCAGGCAAAGGGTAGATCACGCTCCTTTGTACAGAGTAGTGACTACAATGTAGGCACCCTTTTGTACTATTACTCAAAATGCCAGTACACGGTTATGAAGCGCCACGCCCTGCTCTCATCTGCTCAAGCGGCTTCTTCCAGATCATCTGGGAAGACGCACCATGATGCTGTGAAGCACCAAGACTGACGACTGGCGGATGAATGGACTCTAGGTAGGGAAGGTGAACGAATGCAAGCCTGACAACCTGGAGGGCACATGCCCAGGGAAGCGATGAGCACGCTGGCAGACGTCTGTTGAGCAGCAGCCTGGACTCTCCCAGCATTGAATTTGTTATGAAGCTACTTCTACAGATTGATCTCCAAGCCATTACTGCACTGTTGTTCACATGCATGTTCTCCAATTCCCACCACCAGACCGTAGATAGCGGAGACGACTGGAACTCCACATCTTGAACTCCACACTAGTATAACTTACCCTCGGTCATACACCTGGGCCGGTAATCCGCGATGGGGAGCTTCAGTAGAAACACAGGTCGTGTGCCTGATCGACATTGTGTAATTCGCGCACAACGCCTCTCTTTTCAGCCTACGGCGCAGCGCACTCGGTGGTGTGGCGATGAGATGAGCTGACAGCTTGCCCTGCTTTCTACACTCACTATTCAGCTGCGACGGTTCCACGATATCAGGCTGCTCAGCAGACGCAGCAGCATCTAGCCTGGAAGCAGACGGGCAAAATGAGGGCGGCGGTGAGGACAGCAGCGTCGGCCGTGAAGCAGCGCTCATGCCATGCCACGACCATGACAGCCGCTGCAAGTTGTAGACGCGGCTTCGCAACAGCAAAAAGCCTGGAAGCCTCCTATGGTTTCATCGGGCTGGGCCAGATGGGTAGGCATGGACCATCCACCTCACCCTGGCTGAGCCCGTCTTCGAATACTGATCATCCTGTTGGACAGGCTACCCTATGGCCAGGAACCTGCGGAACAAGATCTCGCAATCCGACACGATGCATGTGCACGACGTGAACCCAAAGGTCACGGAAGAGTTCGCGAAGGAGGTGGGCAATGTGACGGTTGCAGAGACTGTCAGGCAGGTTGCAGGCAACTCGGTACGTGGGATCGTGAGCGAGAAAACACCATTCACTCCGCAATGATGAACCAGACGACCGAAGATTATTATGATCCAAGTTGGCAGCTTTCGCAAGAAGCTGTTCATTGTGATTTACGACAAGTACAAAGCCAATCCTCTGAAGATGAATATATCACCGAAATACTGCGAAGCTGCGCCAAAGAGAGTGAGGAGCTGACTCGAGGCTTATGAACAGGAAACGATCATCACGGTCTTGCCCGAGCCACATCACGTACAGAATGTCTTTCAACAGATGCTTCGGCCGCCTACTCTTCTCACCGATGCGAACGTGACGCGAGAACGTCTATTCATAGACTGCAGCACCATTGACCCGAAGTCCTCTGCCCAGGTAGCCAATGCCTGTCATAGCTCCAGCCAGGGCAAGTTCGTCGACGCTCCGATGTCTGGCGGCGTCGTGGGCGCTTCAGCAGGGACACTGACCTTCATGATCGGATGCCAACCAGAGCTGGTGTCAAGAGTGACGGAGATATTGAGCTTGATGGGCAAGCGAACCGTTCATCTGGGCCCACAGACGAGTGGATTGAAGGGCAAGCTCGCGAACAACTATCTGCTAGCTCTCAACAACATCGCCACTGCTGAAGCGATGCATATGGGTGTGAAGTGGGGGCTGGATCCGACCACTCTGGCCGATATGATTAATTCGGCCACCGGCAAATGCTGGCCTAGTGAGGCAAATAACCCGGTTCCTGGAGTAGTCAAGGGAGCGCCTGCCAGTAAAGACTACCAGGGCGGGTTTGGGACGAAGCTGATGTTGAAGGATCTGAGGCTTGCGCTGCAGGCGGGCACTGAGGCCGACATAATCCCTCAGCTGGGTGCGCATGCGCAGGATATCTACACGGCTGTCAATGCGGATGAGAAGTGTAAGGACAGGGACTTCTCGGTGGTCTATCGGTATATTGGTGGTAAAGAGTAGTGGGTGGGCAGTGTCAGTGATCAAGGGTACCGATTCCTAGCTACAGGAAATTCTGCACGCGCTGTACCTTGCTCAAAGCCAAATGGGGTTTGGAAGCCCAGGACTTTCGGCTCCTTGTTGGTCTAGTAGACGTCACTGACATACTGGCCACCCACTCGCTTGGCATTGTGCAGCCATTCCTGCGCTTCAGCAGCCGCCCCGCCTGCGAACTCACTCCAAATCTTCATCCAGGTGCTCGCCACACTCTGACCCAAACGAGCGGCGCTGCCGCACACATACACGCGCGCCCCTTGCTCGAAAAGCCTCCATACCCGCTCCCGGCGTTCCCACAAGGCATCACCGACGTAGCGCTTTGCTTCAGTGCCGTCTGGGCATGAGAAACATGGCACTACGTGCACAATGCCCTTGCGGCACCACAGGTCCAGTTCTCCGTGGTAGAGGTAGTCTCGTTCCGGGTTGCGACAGCCGTAGAAGAGCAACGCCGGGCCCAGACGTGCGCCACGCTTACACAGCGCGGCTCTCTCTTGCAGGAGCGCTCGCATGGGCGCTATGCCGGAGCCTGCTGCTAGCATGACGACCGGCGTACTGGGATCGGCAGGCAGCTGGAATTGTACGCGGCTTGGCCGGACGTGGCAGTTGACAGTTTCGCCGACTGCACGATTGGCGAGGTAGGTACTGGCCACCCCCCGGAAGGCACCGCGGCCATTCTTTGCAGGGCTTTCGAAGACGTCGAAGGTCAGGCTCGCGATGAAGTCATGCTCCGAGGTGCGATTCTTGGGTTCTTCTGGCGAAGATGCGATGGAGTACAAGCGCGGCGCAAGAGGTAGCAGAAGGTCTACAAAGACGCCGAATGGCAATTCTAGCTCGGGACAGTCGTCAAGAACGTCGAGGAGAGACGCTCGTTGGTCTATCAGCCGCTCGTGCGATGCCTGCATCTGCTGTATTCGCTGCTTGTCTCCGGCGGCCTGGCACCACGCAAGAAGGGTTGATAGTTGGAGTGGCGTCACCGGACCAGTCAGATCGACGTTGCTTCGGAGGAATTGCTGCACAGCCATGCTTTGATGCGGTAGGAACTTCTTCTTACTTTCCCTCACCCGCATCGCAGCTGCAGTGTCTAAGCTGAATCGTGCCATGACTCGTTGGACAACATGCTCCGCGTTGTCCGGGTGAATCACCATATAGTCGCCCGCTCGGTACTCGCAGCCTTTGGGCAGACGGATTTCCATATGCCGCTTGGCAAAGCCGTTTGGCATCTTGGCTGCCAGTTCCCGGTTCACGGTCACAGTTCCTATGTTATCAACAGCCCCCGGCGAGTCCTGCATCCGATCGATATCATGAACGTCGATTTCGACTTCGACTCCGACTTTCTCCGATGCGGTCCCGTTCGATGCAACTTGGCCTGACAATGTGACGCAGATTTGGTCGGACCAGCTCTCCCAAGCTCCATGGAGGTCCCTCTTCACATTGGCGAAGCCTGCAGGCAAGATTCGCGATGCGCCCAATTGTGCGAGCTGGGCATCCAACAATGTTGGGACTTTGTGGAAAGTATGCACCCAGTCGCTATTTCCAACGCCGAAAACTGCAAATGCAGTATTTGCAGATAATGTTGCGTTCGAACTGGTCAATTTATCGATCCAAGCAACGAATCTTCTGGCGTTGTCCGGGGGACGGCCCTCATAAGATGGGATGATAATGAGGCTAGGCGAGTCTTCTGACAATTTTCCGACAACTTCATCCAATTCTTTCTTGGACACCACTTTGAGACCCAGGCCTGGAGCCTTATGGGCGAATGCGTCAGCCAAGCTTTCGCATGTGCCCATGTTGCCTCCATACAAAATGTTGACTGGCTTCAAATCCTCACTAGCGGAAGTTGACGGTCCCTTCAGCCTTTGGTGATGAGTATCGTCCGGACTGGGCGTGGCTGTCCCGATCGAGAGGCCACCGGGTATGCCATCGTATAAGCTGCGGTCATGCCGCCGCTTGACCCTGATCTTGAAGCCGACAGGCTTGAGACCCATTTGCCCTTTCAGTTGCAGGTCGTATCGAGGGTCGACCAGCGAGACCTCAAACTTCTGCAAGGCCATGGCGACGTGGATCAGGATCTCCTGCTCGGCAAATCCTCGCCCGATGCACGCTCGCAAGCCATCTCCGAACTGATGTGGGAAGTCCTTTGTTAGCTCTGGATTCAACAACGTGGTCTGAGCACACGCACCGGCTTCCACGCATTTGGAGGCATCTTGGAAAAGTTGGTGTCCAGCATCCGCTCTGGCCTGAACTCGTCTGCATCTTCGCCCCATACGTCTGGATCTCGATGAAAATGGCGCCAGATGCCTGACAGCATCTGGCCTTTCTTGATCAGATACTTCCCTCCAATGACAGTGTCTTTGATGGCAAATCTTGTGAACAGGCTGACGGGATGCTGCATACGCAGTGCCTCTTTCATCACCGCGTCAAGATACTTGAGCTGACGCAACATGTCGTAGGTGAGGACCTGTTTCCCAACCACTTCATCAACCTCGTACCGCGCTTTGCGCATCATATCTGGATTCTTGCAAAGGTAATAATAGATGAAGCACAAAGTCGACCCGGTCGTCTCATAGCCACCACCAAGTAATGTTGGGATCTGGTTAATGACGTTTTCGACCCCGAGAGTCTCATTGGACACTTTATCCACGCCGTGGAGCATGATGTTCAAAAGGTCTCTGGACTCGGGCTGGGGATGTTCCAGTCTGTCTTGGATGATCTTGCGGCATAATGTCTGCATCTTGAGGATGTTTTGCTGCCGCCGAGCTTCGTCCTTGTAATACGCCAAGTTGAGGAGATCGGGACGGTTGGCTCGCTTGCCAGACTCGACAATCGATTCCCACAATTGCTGCATGAATGGATGAGCTTCTTTCATGTAGAAACCATTGAACCGGTAGCCAAACGCGCACAGCCCGATGGTGTCAAAGGTCAGTCGGGCCATGTCTTCGATGCAGTCAATCTCGGTCTCATGGCCGTGACGGTCCCACTTTTGCACTAGTTGTGCGCTGATGTCCTGCATGTCTTCGAACATCTTGCTCAAGCCAACCGAGCCTAAAGACAGGAGAAGGAGATAGTGTCAGCAATACTTCCTCGAGGATGCGTCTTGGAACTTGGGGGCCCCACCAAATGCAGGTACTAAAAGTCGATGCGCTTTCCACCACGCAGGATCCGTCGACTCCGCAGAGAACAGCCCATCACCGAAGACCGGCCTCATCTGCTGGTGCAGTCGATGCGTGAACTTTACAAAACGTGAGTCATCCGCCATTTCGTTAACGAGCTCCCGGCTGCCCACGAATACCCGCGGATGCGGCATGTTCAGATCCAGTTGGTAAATAGGTGGGTACTCGTCCATCAGTTTCCAGTATGTCCTCACCGGTAGCCCGGGCTCTAAGTCTGGAGCGTGGCCAAGGAGGCCCATGTATGCTCGTGCAGGCGGCCTAGGGATAGGCTGTAGCGTCGAAGAGTCAAAGTCCGGGTCTTCGGGCTGAGAATATTTCGGCGGCATAGAGCCTGCTGTAGACCCAGTAACGCTGCAAACATCAGACGGACAAGAGGAGCGTTGCATGGCGAGAGTGCTGCAGTCAGACATTTCGCTTGTCGCCATTTGGCCATCCACCCCTCCTTGCGTTATACCTTGTCTGTGTAACGCTGACCACGGCGAAGGAGACGCAGATCTGGAATGGACAGAGTCTCCTCTGCCGCAACCACAGTGCAGTCCCTCCGCTGAGCTGTTCTAGCATGTGCGTCTGATAATGGGCACGACGCGAGTCTGTAAATGGCCGAAGCGGATGAGACCATTCGGCATTAGACTAGCATCTTGAGCCAGCCCGGCGTCATTCGGCCATTTGATGATATAGCCACTCCGGGCACTTTCTTTCGGATGCATGCAATTGTCTGGTCCAGGCGGGCACCTTCGCTGAGCGGTCGTGCATTCATCCCGATCTCTGCGGCCCAATAATTGTTGAGTGGTTCCGCAGTTCCTCGCCGAAAGTATTCGAGCTCCATCTGACGCAGAGCCTGATCCAGGACTTAGTCTGTCGACTTGAGATTGCGGCTCGATCTGTACGATCCACCTCATCACACAATGCCAGCAGCCGATCGGATCTTTGACGACTCCCGCCGCCAGACGGCCATCGTTGTCGCGGGGCCCGGCAGATTGGAAATCAGGTCCAATGTACATATGCCAGTCCTTACACCCTCCACAGCTATCGTCAAGACCTGTGCAATTGCCATCAATCCAGCCGACGCCAAAATGCTCGACTACAGCGCGGTGCCAGGGGCAATCCATGGTTACGATTTTGCTGGGACGATCGTTGCTCTCGGAACTGAAGCAGCGGCCGAGGGCCGTCTTAAGGTCGGAGATCGTGTTGCAGGCTTAGTCCATGGGATGAACAAATTAGCACCAGAGGTGGGAGCTTTTACAGAATACGTTTTGGCGTGCCCGGACTTGCTGCTACGCTTGCCGGATGGAATGAGCTTCGAGGAGGGCGCGAGCTTAGGCACGGGCGTGGCGACAGCGACGCTGGGATTATTCAAGGCATTGCAGGTTACAAACTCTCTAGACCCTCTAGAACAGGGCAACTTGACGGGTGAATCCGCTGAATTTGTTCTGGTGGCTGGAGGGAGTACCGCAACCGGGACTCGGGCTATACAACTGCTCAAATTGTAAGGGTACACTCTTGACGATCTGACACAGATGGACTTACAGTATCTCCAGGGCTGGCCTTCGGGCCGTTGCAACCGCGTCGCCGCGCAATTTCGATTTGTGCTACCGCTTTGGCGCAGAGAGAGTCTTTGACTATAACGATCCCGAGTGCGCCCAGAAAATCCGTCAATACACCCGAGGCGAGTTGAGCTATGCTCTGGACTGCATCTCTCAATCCGACACGACTCAGTTATGCTTCACGGCAATTGGCCGTGCCGGCGGAAAGTATTGCTCGCTCGAGCCTTTCCGCGAGTCCGTGACAAAGACGAGAGCGCTGACGATTCAACCATGCTGGCTGATGGTCCTCACGGTCTTCGGGGGTAAGGTGGACCTGGACGGAGAGTATGGGAGGGAAGCTAGCGCGGAGGACAGAGAATTTGGCAGACGCGCATTCAAGGCAGTGCAGAGTCTGATGGATCGAGGTTTGATTGCAACGCATCCCGTGAAAGCCCTGAGCGGAGGATGGAAGGGTGTGGTCGAAGGGGTCGAAATGATCCGGGGTCAGGCTATGTCAGGTCAGAAGCTGGTGTGCTCGGTCGTATAATGTGTGTAGTGCTGCGAACAGAGCGTGAAGTGTTCAGGTGGTGCCATATGTAGGAAGCAAGTAAGCAACAGATTGATCTCGACGGCCCAACGGGCTATGGTATCACTTCGGAACGACCTCGTAACATCTGAGCCTCAATTTGCATTGGATGCAGTTCGAAACTTTTACTATTCAGTTGATGATGATACCTTCACCTTCTTCTTCTTCTTCTTCTTCTTCTTCTTCTTCTTCTTCTTCTTCTTCTTCTTCTTCTTTTCAACATGGCTGCCAACCTCTTCAAAATCTTACCATCTACCAACTCTCATCGGTTCCATCCAGTTCGTAAAGATGCAATGGGCGATGTGAGACTCGTGCCATAGAGTATTGCGAGGCGCATTGCTGGCATGAGCATAAGCCAGACTGATGCCTTGTTGCATGCTTCAGCAGAGCTCTCAGAACAGCTTGAATCCCCCGACTAACTGCCTTTGGAAGACTCCCATAGGATCGTACGTGGAGCTGACCTGGCGAAGAAAGGCCTTACTCCCAGGACCCCAGCTGTCAAAGACGTCCTGGCTCCGGTCTGCGTAGTTCAGGTAGAGGAAGTCCAAAAGCTTGCCACTGGATTCCAGAGTGGTCTTCTGCCGTTCGATTATCTCGTACGTAGTCTGTTGGATCAGAGTCTCGTCGGAGCTGTTGGAGTAGACCAGAGTGACGGCGCCCATCACAACGTCCTTCTGATCAGGAGTCAAACGCATGGCGTTGGTGCCATTGGTGACCGGCGCCGCCTGCAGCAAGTACTGCGCCTGCAGACCGGCGGTGTCTGCGATGGCCTGGACCTCTTGATTGAAGATCGAGAAAAGATCGAGATAGCCGGCTGTGTCGGTGTTGGTGAACGAGTAAACCATTTGAAAGATGCTATAGACATGGTCAGCTCCCTGCGCAAGAAGTCATTGATCTTGGATTCGCAAACGCACCGGTCGACACGTGACGGCAGCCCTTCTGAAAAAGTGTCGACCAAATTCGAGACATTGGTGGTGGCCAGTGCTTCCTGGGCGACATCTGAAATCCGAGTGAATGGACTGAGGGCAGGGGGATACGGGCTCGGCTGCAGATGGAACAGCGCTGTACCAGCAGTGAAGCTGCCGGCCTCAAACGACAAGACAAGCTCCACCTCTGCCTCGCTATCGTATCCTCCGCGGGTTGGGTCCATGAAGTCCGAAAAGGTGGCGGCGAGCCCGTTCAGCGTCGCCGAGGCGTTGGTGCCGTCGAGGTTGTGTGACACGGTGCCCCCCCACATGTCGCCCTGTTCGAAGGCTTTCATCTCATACTCGACGATGATGGCGAAGTTGTTACTTCCTCCCTTCAACGCGAGCCAGAGGTCCGGGTGCGTGCTGGCGCTGGCCCGCACGACGCTGCCATCGGCCAACACCACGTGATACGCATACACGTTGTCGCAACTCCATCCGTATCGTCGGCCGGAGAATGCCTTGCCTCCTACCTTCGGATCAGCAGAGGCTCTTCGGTACTTGGGATGAAGTGCACACGACTGCACCATGGCCTACCTCCTGACACGAAGCCTCCCGCCGCAATACCCTTGATCCGCGCGCCTTGCACGGTGACGTGGTGCTCGTCCAACACCCGGTACACGTCGCTGAACGCTGCGCCGGCGCCGATATATGCCGTTTTGCGGTCGCTGCTGAGCGAGACAGAGTTGAGGCTTCGCATGTCAATAGTCACTCCATTCTGGATATTGGCCGCCCCTGCAAACAAGGCATGACCTCCCGACCGGACCGCAAACGGTAGTGGCCTTCTTGCACGATCACTGGACGCTCGGAGCAAACCCATGAAGCTCGAAATCTGCGGCACTACGGTTGGCGTGAAGACGCATGCTGGCTGGACCTCCCTCTCATCTGCTGCGTAATAACTGTCTTGTGCGGCAACGTACACGCTCTGTGCTGGGTAAGAAGTCGTTCCGGGATGGGTGGTCGCCAGCAGGCTGCAGAAATCACCGATAGAGCTGTTTCGACCGTCCATCGATGATCCGACAGCAGACACGTCGGGAGGATGGAGAGTTGCGCCCACCCACAGAGGCAGCGCCAGGGGTGTCGGCGGCTTCATCTTCGACAAAACAGCAGGCTGGCAGCGGGCGCCAGAGGATGATGGCCTCTACTGCCCATGTTCATCCTCCAAATGGACTCTCCACGACCGGAAATTTCCATTTTTCCATATTTTGTTCCGGTCTTTTCTCCGGAGACAATATCTGGCTTCTCACAAAAGACCGATGCACCGACCGACTTGAGCCGCACAAGATCTACGCATAGAGATACGCGACTTTCGGTGACTTTGCGATTGACGGCATCACCACAATCCAGTCTCTCGCAGGAGGCTCAACCGACCGAACCATGCCATCATCGGCTCGAAACACTGTCCAGCCAGTCGTTGACCGACTGAGGAGGAACAGCTTAATCATCGTCATCTGCCTTACCATGGAGCTGGTCATCTCTTCGACATCTGTTCCGGCACATCGAACCGTACCGTCAGCCCTCTGCTTTCAACACCTCAGGCACAAGTGGTCAAGATGGAGCCCAAGCTCGGCGCTGAGCCCATCGCCATTGTTGGCAGCGCGTGTCGCTTCCCAGGTGGCGCGACCACCCCGTCCAAGCTCTGGACTCTGCTCAAGGCTCCGCACGATGTCTGCTGCGAAATCCCAGATGACCGTTTCGCCACGAGCGGTTACTATCACCATAACGGTACCACGCATGGCCTTACCAATGTTCGCCACTCGTACTTGATGAAGGAAGACATCCGTACTTTCGACGCAGGCTTCTTCAACATCAGCCCTGGCGAGGCCGACTCCATGGACCCTCAGCAACGCTTTCTCCTTGAGGTCGTATACGAGGCGCTCGAAGCCGGAGGCCATCCCATGGAGCGACTGAAAGGTTCGAACACGGCCGTCTACGTAGGCAATATGGGCGTGGATTACAATGATACGCTTTTGCGTGACATTCAGACAATTCCGACTTATTTCGCCACTGGTACGAACCGGGCCATTGTAAGTTTGATGCACGAGGCCTGACCATATGCTTGATTGACGAACGATCATTGCAGATTGCCAATCGGGTCAGCTACTTCTTTGACTGGCATGGTCCTAGCATGACAATAGACACTGCTTGCTCGTCAAGTCTCATTGCTGTGCATCAAGGTGTGCAAGCACTGCGTGCTGGCGAGACTCGGGTCGCGGTGGCTTGCGGCACACAAATCATCTTGGGGCCTGGTAAGCTAGCTTGAGGCGCCTGCGTAGCCTTCTCGATCGTCGCTGCGCTGACCCGTGATATAGAGGTGTTCGTTTTTGAGAGTAAAATGAAAATGCTGTCTCCAACAGGCCGTTCACGGATGTGGGATGCTGAGGCCGATGGCTACGCTCGCGGCGAAGGCGTCGCTTCTGTCATCCTGAAGCGGCTGAGTGATGCTGTTGCGGACGGCGACCACATCGAATGCATCATTCGAGAGACTGGCGCCAATCAAGATGGCTTTTCACAGGGTCTTACTGTCCCAAGCACAGAAGCCCAGGCCGCGTTGATACGGGAGACATACAGACGAGCCGGTCTTGATCTGTCTGATATACGTGACCATCCACAATTCTTTGAAGCCCATGGCACTGGCACGCAGGCTGGAGATCCCAAGGAAGCAGCTGCAATCGCACAATGTTTCGGATCGTATCGCAAGGAAACACCTTTATACGTCGGCTCCTTAAAGACCGTCATTGGCCACACAGAAGGGGCTGCTGGTCTTGCCGGTCTCCTCAAAGGCGTTCAGATCATTCAAAATGAGTCCATTGCTCCGAATCTGCTGTTCAATTCTCTGAACCCGAAGGTTGAACCCTACATCTCGGGGTTGGAAGTACCGACGAGTCTCACACCATGGCCGTCGCTTCCTGAAGGAGTGCCTCGTCGAGTCAGTGTCAACAGTTTTGGTGAGAGCAATCTTGTGGATCGACCTTACACTAGTCGTTTCTGATATTTGAATAGGTTTTGGCGGAAGTAATGCCCATGCTATCCTCGAAGCGTACTTGCCCGCCCTCCAACGCGAAGACACATCAACTTTGACACAATCTACTAATACAGCGCCTTTCGTACCTTTCGTCTTCTCTGCGACCTCAGAGAAATCTCTCATTAATCAATTGAAGGCCTATTCAGAGCGCCTAAAGACGATTCCGGACATCGATCCTTCGGACCTGGCCTGGACATTACACGCTCGTCGAACTCAGCTTCCTTTTAAAGCGGCATATTCAGCCGCCACCACGACAGAGCTCGCTGCCAAGCTGGACAATGCCATCTTGCAAGCTGCCGAAAAGGCCATCGGCTTCCGTGCAAACCAGAACAATGGGAACCACATTCTCGGCGTATTCACGGGACAAGGCGCGCAGTGGCCTGCCATGGGCGCAGAGTTGATCAGGTCATCGCCGTTTGTCTCTGACCGGATCAATGATCTGGAATATTCTTTGGCCAGTCTGCCGCAGGACGACAAGCCGGCCTGGAGCCTCCGCGAGGAGTTGCTCGCTGATGGCCGATCTTCTCGTGTTATCGAAGCCAAGCTATCGCAGCCACTTTGTACTGCAGTGCAAGTCGTTCTAGTTGACCTTCTGCGTGAAGCTGGGGTCACATTCAAGGCCGTCGTTGGCCATTCCTCTGGTGAGATTGGCGCAGCTTATGCTGCCGGCTTCTTATCTGCCAGCGACGCGATTCGGATAGCCTACTACCGCGGCCTGTACGCACACTTGGCCGGAAATGCCTCGACCGGCAGGAAGGGTCTCATGCTGGCAGTCGGCACATCGCTAGAGGATGCTTCGGACTTGGTCAATTTGAAGGCGTTCAAAGGTCGTGTGGTGACGGCCGCCGAGAACTCCTCCGCCAGTGTCACATTGTCTGGAGACGAAGACGCCATAGCCCATGCCAAGAATGTTTTTGACGAAGAGAAGAAGTTCGCGCGCATTCTGAAGGTCGACACTGCCTACCACTCACACCACATGATCCCATGTGGCGACATTTATGTTGACGCCCTTCGTCGCGTCGGAGTGCAGATCAACTCGCATCGATCTACCGACTGCTCTTGGTTTTCCAGTGTCATGCCAAGTGCTCGGCCAGTTGACCCTGGTGAGAATCTCTTGGGACCCTACTGGAAAGAGAACATGGTGAAGACTGTCTTGTTCGCAGATGCAGTCAAAAATGCTGTAGCAGCGGAGCCGCTGCTGGATCTGGTATTAGAAATTGGACCGCATCCCGCCTTGCAAGGTCCTGCGACGGAGAATATTTCCAATGTGCGATCCACAGCGATTCCGTACTCTGGTGTACTAAGCCGTGGAAAGTCTGATATAGACTCTTTTGCAAATGCACTGGCGAACACCTGGACATATCTCAGTGCAAAGAGTGTTGACATGGAGCGCCTAGACCGAGTGTTATCGCCCTCTGCTCCTCGCCAATTGGTAGCTGATCTTCCATCATATCAATGGAATCACAGCCGCAGTTCGCTATACGAACCACGGAAATCTCGAAAAGTCCGTGGGCGCAAGCACACTTTCCATGAGATTTTAGGCGTAGAAGGTCCCGATTCTACGGCCTACGAAAAGCGCTGGAGTAACGTGCTCAAGGTCTCTGAGATTCCCTGGTTGGAAGGACATCAGCTGCAGGGACAGATCGTTTTCCCAGCTGCCGGCTATGTAGCCCTGGCTATTGAAGCAACTCGTACGCTTGCGCAAGGACGAGCGGTCGAAACGCTCGAGATACAGAACCTTACCATTCCAAGAGCCATCACTTTCGAAGAAGATACATCAACCGGTGTGGAAATCCAGGTGACGCTTACAGCGATCACCGAGCATCAAGATTCGAACACAACGAGCGCAGTCTTTTCCTGTTATTCCTGTCCAGCTGACGGCGCCGAGCACAATCTGGAACTCATGGCAACCTGCAGCACTCTGCTCACCTTTCCTGAATCCTCCAACATGACGCAGCTGCCTACTGTCGACAATACTTGGTCTAGTATGAAATCGGTGGATCCTGACCGCTTCTATGACTCTCTGGCCAAGCTAGGGTACGGTTACAGTGGCAATTTTCGATCGTTGACAGAGTCGAAAAGGAAATACAATCAATCGTCAGGGCTGGTGGCAAGCTATGCCTACGATGAGCTTGATACGACTGTGTACCTGGTGCATCCGACATGGTTAGATGTCGCATTTCAAGCGTCAATGCTGGCGTATTCCGCGCCAGGAGACGAGAGGCTGTGGTCTCTTCACGTCCCAACATCCATATCAAGCTTGCGGCTGAAGCCTGAGCTGTGCGAGCTCTTACCGTTCTCCTCCGCCTCAAGCCTGCCTGTCTATAGCACAATAGCAGAGGGCAACACTTTCAGCGCAAGCATCGAGATCTACAATGAACACTCGAATCAAGCCATGGTTCAGGTTGATGGGTTGCAGATCAAACCGTTTGCACCCGCAACTGCAGCGGACGACCGACGGTTGTTCTCAATCACCAAATGGGCAACGGCATTTCCAAATGGTACTGAAATCGTCAAGGATTGTCGGCCGAGCTCACGAGAGGAGTCCTTGGCCCGTGCTTGTGAGAGAGTCGTGTACTTCTACATCCGCAAATGGAAGGCGGAGATCACCGATGAAGAGTGGAGCAAAGGTCAGGAGCATCATGCTGCACTGCGAGAGTACATGAATCACATGCTGGCACTTGCCGCTACAGGGCAGCATCCCACGTTCCAGAAAGAGTGGTCTGGAGACTCTGCCAGCGACATCGAAGCTCTTATTGCGCAGTATTCTGGGGAAGTTGATCTGGAACTCCTCGTTGCAGTCGGGAACAACATTCCAGCAGCTGTCCGTGGAGACACCACCATTTTGGAACACATGCTGCCAAATAACATGCTAGATGACTATTATAAGTACGGGCTCGGATTTGCACAGTACAATTCCTTCCTGGCCGGCATGATGGAGCAGATTGTGCACCGCTACCCCCATGCCAAGATTTTTGAGATCGGGGCCGGCACTGGAGGTGCCACGAAGGCCGTACTGGATCGCATAGGTGACAAGTGGTCATCCTATACCTACACAGATATCTCAATTGGTTTCTTTGAGAAGGCCGCACAACTATTCAAGGTCTACAGCGATCGCATGATCTTCAAGACATTCGACGCGGAGAAGTCACCAACAAGTCAAGGCTACAGAGTGGGCTCGTATGATATTGTCGTTGCCTCCAACGTCCTGCACGCCACGCACTCGCTCCACAGTACCCTCGAAAACGTGCGTCAGCTCCTCAAGCCGGGCGGTTACTTACTCCTCCTCGAATTGACAAATAACGCACCGAACCGCTTCAGCAACGTCATGGGCGGGCTGTCTGGTTGGTGGGCTGGTGTCAATGATTCGCCAGCTCGTCAATATGCACCAACCATCACGCCAAATGAATGGCAGGTTGCGCTCCGCAAGGCTAGGTTCACCGGCATCGAGGCCATCACGCCTGAAATTGACACTATAACGTGGCCATTCTCTATCATGGCTGCGCAGGCAGCTGATGACTCCGTCAACTTTCTACGTCGGCCATTAGCATGTCCAACAGGTGCCGCGGACCTCGTATATATCGACAGCCTGTGCATCCTCGGGAGCAAAACGCTGCTGACTTCTCAAATCGCTGAAGAGCTCGCAGAGCATCTTGCCCCTTTCTGCGGGCAGATCACAACCCTGCCTGCACTGCCCACGGAGGCGGAAGTGGTGAGCATCAACCCAATGACCTGCTTCATTAACATGGTTGACCTCGACTTGCCGACCTTCCGAGGCATCACATCTGAGACAATGGATGGTCTTCGAAGATTGTATGAGTATGCTCGTCATATCACCTGGATAACTGCTGGAGCGTTCTCTGGAAAGGAGCCCTACCACATGGCCAGTGTTGCTTTTGATCGTGCCATGAGCCATGAGAACGGCCACATCAGCATCAATCACCTGGATGTTCCAAAAGATGTAGGATCCGCAGCTCGTGCGATTGCGGAGCACGTCTTACGACAAGTGGCTCTGGATGAACTGAAGGGGCAGGAAATTCTGTGGTCGAGAGAACCCGAGATGCAACTTAAGGACGGTCATTATCTTGTTCCCAGACTGGTTGACAATGCCGATCAAAATGCTCGACTTAATTCCTCTCGCCGTCCCATTGCTCGCGCAGTATCTGCGTCGGCGCCTGAGCTGTGCATCGGCTCTGCATCGAATGGAGAGCTCTGCCTTCTTGAGCAGATCCGCAATCCTGTCTCAACCCTACCGGCCCAGAAATGCTTCTCAGTTGAGGCATCAACCCTGAACCCACTTCGTGTTGCGGTCAACACATCGCTGCACCTTTCTATCGGTGCAACGGTGGGCCCCACAGAAAGTCAAAATGTCGCCGTGGCTTTGTCTTTCGTGAATGCTCGGCAGATGACGCCGATTGCGACTGCATCGACGGGACGTCTAAGTCAGTCTTTGCTTGTAGCGACTGCAAGCGAGTTGGTCGCGGATTGCATCACGCAAACCCTCCCGTCGAATAGCAATGCCCTTGTGCAATGCTCATGGCAAGATCGTTTCTTGATCAAGTCTTTGATGGGTGCTGCAGCCAGTAAAGGAGTCAGAATAACATGCATATACGATGCAAAGAGAGCAGGCGGCTGTGAAGACCCAGATTGGATCAGCTGGGACTCACGTACACCAATCCGTGCTCTGCGCAAGAAGCTACACGCCGCCAAATTTACGCACCACATGGATCTGAGCAATGGACGGACTGCGCTTTCCCAAGCCCTTCCTCGGGCCCTCCCAGCCTGCTGCCAAACAATCGCGTTTGAACGATTCGTATCAGGGGAATGCACACTCAACACGGACGATGTCGAAGCTATACAGGCCTGTCTTGATGCAGCCGTAGCTCGCGCTAGCAATGCGCAATACATGGATCTGCACGATCAAGTCGTGGGCCTTGATCAAGTCGCTACTCTGACGGGGACAAGCCACAGCACAGCTATTGTTCAGTGGCCGACCGAAGGAGAAATCAATGTAGCAGTGCAACCAATGAGTGGCGATGGCATGTTCTCAAAGGACAAGAGCTATCTCCTGATTGGACTTTCCGGAGAGATCGGACGTTCGCTGACGGAATGGATGGTCGCCAACGGAGCCGGTTGCGTTTGTCTTGCGAGTCGTCATCCAAATATTGATCAAGCATGGCTGGATTCGTTCTCCGAATCAGGAGCCATCGTCAAGACCTTCGCCGTGGACGTTACGAGCAAAGAAAGTCTTGAGCAGCTCGTTCAATGCGTCAGGACTACGTATCCAGCTATCGCCGGTGTCGCAAATGGCGCAATGGTTCTTGAGGATACCCTCTTCCCGAACATGTCGGTCGAGACTATGCGCAAGGTGCTGGGCCCGAAAGTTGATGGTAGCCGTAATCTTGATGAGATTTTCCAGAACGACGACCTCGACTTCTTCGTGCTCTTCTCGTCATCCGCGTGCATCATCGGCAACTCAGGGCAGTCAAATTACGCGGCAGCCAACGGTTATCTGCACGGACTATCACGGCAGCGTCAATCCCGAGACCTTGCTTGCTCCGTGGTCGACATCGGACGAGTCTCTGGTCTAGGGTATGTTGAGACGGCTGGTATCGCTGTCATTAATCAGCTGGATCGATTCGGCTTAATGGCCATATCTGAGGCGGAGTTTCGACAACTGTTCGCCGAAACCATCCTCGCAGGCTACAAGGGTGGCGCCGAGCCCATCGTCACTACTGGCATCCGCAAGATTCGCGACGATGAGAACATCCAAGGGCCATGGTTCGAGAATCCGCTCTTCTCGCATTGCATTGTTGAAAGCAAGACTGCGGATTCGGACCAGGATACGCAGTCCGGCAATAAGAAGACCTTGCTGTCAGTCAACTCGCAATTAGCGACCTGTACGACACGGGAAGAGGCACAAAAAGTCCTGCAGGAATGTTTCATCAATAAGATGCGTATCATGCTCCAGGCCGCCGAGTCTGAAATCGAGGCAAATGTTCCTTTGATTGAGCTCGGTGTGGATTCGCTGATCGCCGTCGAGGTCCGCTCTTGGTTTCTGAAGGAGATAAAGGTCGACATGCCCGTGCTCAAGATCGTCGGCGGTGCTTCGACCATCGAACTGTGTGAGTTGGCTTTAAAGAAGATTCCCGAGGAATTGCTACCTGGTCTTGGAGGGAAGCCCAGTGAAACCCGATTGATGGAGCCCTCCGTCGGAAATGCTGCCGCAAAAATTGAACAGTCGGTTATGCCAGCTTCTACTCCGGCATCAGCGTCGAGCGGGCAAGAACCGTCCTCCTTGGCGCCATCAAATCACCCAACTTCAGCATCTCGGCTGGATGATACGCCGCACACGGAGCCGCTCACCAAGATAGCCGCCGCTGGAAGCACGAGTACACCTCGAGTCGTTAAGACTGCGCCTTTGAGCTTCGGACAATCCCGATTCTGGTTTCTACGATTGATGCTAGAAGATCAGACCACGTCAAATGTATCCTTCTACTATCATATCGCAGGTGCTCTGCGTGTCGCCGACTTGGAGAGAGCCGTCCGCACTGTGGCTGCGAGACATGAATCCTTGCGTACCGCCTTCACACCTGACCCAAGGGCCCCTGAGAAGGGGTTCCAAAAAGTGCTGCAGCAGTCCCCGCTGAAGCTTGAGCATGTCGTCGTCAGCTCACTGAAGCAGGTCCGCCAAGAGTACCACAAGCTTCAGCAGATTGTTTTCGATTTGGAAACGGGTGATTTATGTCGTCTCGTACTTTGCACGCTGTCACCAACTTCATTTTATTGTATGGTCCCACCCTGGCAATTAAGAACTTTTGCTGACTTTTGACAGTACTTGTGAACTACCACCACATTCTCATGGACGGCGTCAGTTTCCAGATCTTTTTGTCCGATCTCGAAAAGGCATACGCGGGCCACCCTCTTGGCAAAGCACCGGGTCAATTCCTGGAACATTCGGAGAGGCAGCGAAAAGCGTACGAGAACGGCGAGATGGAAGCTGAATTGTCGTACTGGCAAGCCAAATTTCCAGCACCTGAAGAGCCACCTGTGCTGCCCCTTCTTCCCATGGCTAGGACTAGCACAAGAACGACTGTGCGAGACTTTGGGGTTCACCAAGTCGGAGTTCACCTCGCACCTGATGTGGGTGCTCGCGTCAAACAAATCTCTCGAGCGAATCGATCAACGCCCATGCACTTTTATCTTGCCGCCTTCAAAGCTATGCTTTTTCGGTTCACGGACGCTCAAAACCTCACGATTGGCATTGCAGACGCCAATCGACAAAGTCCAGACGTGCTCGGCAGTATAGGCTTCTTTTTGAATCTTCTTGCTCTGAGCTTTGATCGGCAAGACCACCAGGATTTTGCAGATGCCATTGTCGAAGCAAGAGCCATCACTCACTCTGCCCTTGAGAACGCCCGGTTGCCATTTGACATCTTGCTTCAAGAGCTCAACATTCCCCGGTCTTCTACTCATAGCCCACTGTTCCAAGCCTTTTTCGACTACCGTCAAGGCGCGCAAGAGAGACATCCTTGGAGCAATGTGCAATTCGAATTCCAAGAAGTCCATCCCGGCCGAACCAATTACGATATCACCCTCGATGTGACAGAAGGTACGGATGGCGCACTCATTATGATGCGGGTCCAGAAATCCTTTTATGACGAGACTGCTGCGAACTTGCTCTTGGACACGTTTGTTCACCTTCTCGATGTGTTCTCTCGAGACGCTTCATTGCTGTTGAAGAATGTCCCGCTCTGGAGCGAATCGCAATCGCGCAAGGCGGTCGAGATTGGTCGTGGTCAGTCTGAACAGTCCTCTTTTCTCTGCCAGCGCTGACAAACTTAGGTCTCGATCTGAAATCCGACTGGCCTTGCAGCTTGCCACATAGAATTGACCGAATAGCGGAAGCCTACCCAACGTCCATTGCCCTTGTAGACGGCATAGGAAGTGACCTGACGTACTCTGGTATGCTGGACCGCGTCCAATTCATTGCTAGCACGCTGCAAGACGCTGGAGCTGTACCCGGATCAGTCGTTCTCGTCTTGCAGACAGCGTCGAACGATTGGATATGCTCCATGCTCGCCATCATGCGTATCGGAGGCGTTTATGTGCCCATGGACGTGCGCTATCCAGTGGAGCGACTCTCGGAAATTGCTAAAGACTGTGAACCTTTCGCTGTTCTGGTCGATGAGGCCAACGAGCAGAAAGGGTTTGGCCTAAGGCATGCCGGTATGCACGTTGTCAATATCTCCAGTCTGAAGAATGTCCGTTCAGATACGGTCGACAATATTGCACAAGCGAAAGCACCTGCTGCTATACTTTACACCAGTGGCTCAACGGGGAAGCCGAAAGGCATCATTGTTACACACGCAGGCTTGCGTAACGAGATTGAAGGATATACCAAACAGTGGGACCTGGGCGCCGAGACGACTTTGCAACAGAGTACCTATACTTTCAATCATGCCTCCGACCAAATTTTCACTGGGCTCGTCAACGGTGGCACAGTGGTCACTGTCCCGCAGAGCAAACGGGGAGATCCAATCGAGGTGACGAAAATCGTACGCGACAAAGCGATCTCGTACACAAAGGCAACGCCATCAGAGTATTCTCTCTGGATTCAACATGGTCATGAGAATCTCTCCATTGCTTACGGCTGGCGTCGTGCTTTTGGTGGCGGTGAAGTTCTGACTACGACTCATCTTTCGGAGTTTGCTTCTTTGGGCCTGCCGCAACTGCGTCTCTTCAACTCTTATGGACCGACCGAGATATCTATATCATCGACGAAGATTGAAGTAGACTACAAAGCCGAGAGACAATACGAGAATGGCGTAATACCTTGCGGACGGCCTCTGCCCAATTATAACAAATACATTGTTGACGGAGACATGAAGCCTGTCCCCATCGGCATGCCTGGAGAGCTTTGCATCACTGGGGCCGGTGTTTCATTGGGTTATCTCAACGACGAACCCCTCACTGCGAAAGCTTTTGTCGAGAATCCCTTTGCCACGGACTCCGACAGAGCACGGGGTTGGACAAGATTATATCGGACCGGCGACATCTTTCACCTGAGGGATGATGGTGCAGCGGTATTCCATTCTAGAATCGATGGAGACAGTCAGGTCAAAATCCGTGGCATCCGCATTGAACTCTCGGACATTGAAACCAACCTCGTCAATTCCTCTGGTGGTGCTATCAAAGAAGCCGTTGTCCTACTGCGCTCCGGAAACCCTGAGCTCCTTGTGGCATTCGTACTTTTCTGGCCTCAACACGATTCAAAACTTGATAAGGATCATTTTCTGGATGATTTGCTACGTCGTCTTCCTTTGCCGCAATACATGGTCCCAGCTGTAGCTTTCCCCCTTGATGAGCTCCCGCTGAACAGTCATTCCAAGGTCGACCGCAAATATTTGAAGTCGGTACCTCTACCGGAGCGACCTCTCACTCCGCAGACGCAGACAGATGAGCTCACGCCGACAATGATCAGTCTAAAAACTGTCTGGCATGACGTACTTGGAAACGAGGACCTCAACTTTGATATTCAGCCATCCACAAGTTTTTTCTCGGTCGGCGGCACTTCTCTGCTTGCCATTCGCCTTCAATCTCGCATTCGCGAGACTTACAGGGTAACGCTTCGACTTGTCGACATCTTGGAGGCCAACACACTTGGTCAGATGGCAGCCAGAGTCCAAAAAGGTACATGTGTGTCTACGATAGACTGGGACGCAGAGACAGCCCCACCAGCGATCCCAAGATTTCTTGAAGATGTCGACGCGGCGTCCGACGCAACTGAAGGCAAGACCATGGTCATCACTGGCGCTACTGGTTACCTTGGGCGACACCTGCTCCCACAGCTGTGTGCAGATCCTGCAGTGTCAGCCATACATTGTCTCGCTGTGAGGGACAATCCCTCACGAGCATTACCCTCTCACGCGAAGGTCGCCATCCATTCTGGTGATCTCACGTCTCCATTGCTTGGTCTCTCTGAGGACACTTTCGCAGGACTCAGTAGTTGTGCTGATGTCATACTTCACATGGGCTCCGCACGTTCCTTCTGGGACAATTATGATAACCTCCGCTCGCCGAATGTCAGCTCGACCAAAGAGCTGATCAAGATGGCGGCACCACGTCGGGTCCCCATCCACTACATCTCATCGAGCAGCGTGCTTCAAAAGATTGAATCTGGAGAAGCGTTCTCGGCAGCAGATAATGTGCCCAACGTCGACGGTGCCAAAGGGTACCTTGCAACTCGGTGGGCCAGCGAGAGGTTACTTGAGCGCTCGCACGAATCCCTTGACGTGCCGGTCTCGATCATTCGCTATGTTCCAGCGGCAAAAGAGAACGCCTCGACCAAGCACCTTGCAGACTTCCTGCACTGGATTGACGAAACGGGCTTCATGCCGGACATGGCGGGTTGGTCCGGTCGATTTGACATGATTCCCGCGAAAAGCGCTGCTGACGATTTGTTGCATCTGCTCCTCGACCAAAACAGTCCAAGACTGCATTACACCCACTTTGAGAGCCGTGTCAGTATCGATATCGCTTCGATGCGGACTTACTTGGAGGAGGAAAGGGGTTCCTACGGTCTGAAGCGAATGCCTGGCCTCAAATGGATTGGACACATTAAGTCACTAGGGTGGCCGTACTTTTTGACGACGCAGAGTGCTTCTCTTGGGGGCTACGAGTCACGAAGATGAGAGTTCGTTCGACGAGGGAAATGTGACTTGTGCATGGACCGGTGGTGGCTATCCTGGGGTTCCAGTACGTTAGAACGAGAACATTCTGCTATGTAAAGCGGCTGCCTTGCCTGCCAATTCAATCCAACACTATATCTCACGCCGTGAAATTTTTCCCACCCGGTCGAGTCCAGGATCTGATAGAGCAGACCCAAAAGACTCCGTCCGACAAGTAGTACTTGTTACGCTACATATGAGCTTGTCGCGAGAGCCACATCAGGTCCAGACCCAGATGTAGATTAGACGATGCGGTACCGCCATAGCTGCCTCAGCAGTCTCCCATGTAGTAGGGCAGTGACTGAACCTCGTGTCTGCCCACCATGCACCACCAGTGAGACAACAAGGCCACGAGGGCCGGTCGACCTGGCATCTGGACATGCAACACATAGCTGTAGGGTAACGTGCAGCAATGAAGACGCGGCTGGCTGTGGGCACACCGGGGTTGCAAGCCAGACTGCTTTCGACGCTGACATGCATCTCAATCGGTTCATCGATTGTGCAATGTTGGCTTCTAACAAGCGAACCGCCTTATCGATGCTGTTTGAATTCAGCCGAACTGTATGATGTCCAGAAGATCTTTGATGCGGCGCTATGTCTTCTGTTTGGTGATTTCGGTGCAGTCCGACGGTGCGTCTGGAACATTGCACCTGTGCCTTCCCATCTGCCTGCTTCCCAGCTAATTCCGCCGCTCCAGCGCTCCTCATAGCCCCCGATTGAACTACGACCATGATCTGACGTGGCATTTTTAGCGCCGATCGGGGCTCTTCGGTGTGTTTCTCGAACATATATGCGCAGAGCGAGACTGTTAATTGTTTTGTGATCCACCCCTGTCGGGTTGTCTTCCCTTTTTTCCGCACAAGTCTCATTTTTCCATCCTATTTGAGGCCTGTTTCGTTCGGCATTCGCCCAGGGTCCCATGTACGATCAATTAGGAGCCCGGAATACGGGCTCATGAGCAGTCGGTGTAGGGGGATGGTGGATCACACGTGATTTGCCCAACAAGGTGGGAGTGCTATCTATGCAAGAGAATCATATTTCAACACATACGCAGATCGCGATCGGACCATTGGTCGTAGCCTGTGGAAGTCTTACTCCAGACCACTCTTGTTTGTCGATCGGATGAAGCAGCCAGCATGGCGACAGTACCTGCAACGACCACCGATCGATCCACCACCACGCATGCAGCGAAGCTTAGACAATCTTGCGACCGCTGTCACGGGCAAAAGCTGCGGTGCATTCGAGCAGACGACAATGCCAAATTACCATGTGTCCGATGCCAACGTCTTGGTGCAGAGTGCGTGTACAGCGTGAGCAGGCCAAAGGGTCGCCCCAGCAATCGCCGCGCTCTGGCTTGCCAGTCGATGGTGGCACAAAGGCCGAGTCCTCCGGTCGCACGAGGACCAGCAACTTCGTCCCCGTCCGAGGACAGTTGGAGTGGCTACAGGAACGGCGACAGCGAGGCCACCGATGATACATTTGGGCAGCATTCGGATTTGGGCTTGCTCTCTAGCTTTCCACACTTCCCTGTGGAGCACGAGCACGCTCTCGACTTGGACAATGCTCTAAACCAATTGTCGGAAGAGGAGCCGCTGATGCCAGAATGCTCGAACGACCCTTTTGTCCCATTCCCGTCACCGGCCTTCTCGAAGCATGTAAGTGACTGGTATCCTCGGGGGCGTGAGACGGCAGGAAGCTGACTTGCAACGAGTCTGAGCGAACGGACCAGCTACTTGACTTTGAGTATGGCATGCTTGTCGAAAATGCCATTGTTCAATCAGAGGTTGCGGAGGCCAGCACTTTTGCGGGTTCGTCCAAGAGCGCAATATCCACTCCGATTAGCAGCCTTGCCGTTGCCACAGACGACGATCCGAGGGCACAAGAAATCCTCTCAGCAATCTCACAGCTATCGCGACTGAACGCCAGTCTGTGCTCTTTGCACCGTGCCTGCGCCAGCATGGACCTTTCGTTCGTCGACTGCGCAACAGGTCATTTAAGCGGCGACGATACTCTGGAATCAGTTGCGTTCTGGCTGCTTGGATTGGATTCCATGGCGGAATGCCAGCCGGATGTCCCAGATGCACCAGTCCCGTCCGAGCTCACGGTCTCACGAGGACTTCGCGAGTCTTTCGCTGCAGCACGCAACCTCATACGTCTCCTGCAAGGCTTCGACTCCGCGCTGGCCAGCCACCGTCTCTCGAATACAGTCCAGGAGATGGTCCTCATGAGTCACAATCTGCTCCTGGGCATATTTGGCAAAGTGCTTGCTGTCGTCGAGCGGCAGGTCGAAGCCTGCAAGACATCATTCCATCATACTGGCGTGCGCTTTGTCTTGATCACTCAGCTCTGTTCGTATATTGTTGAGCGGCAGAACGAGGCAGTCAACATGCATGCTTTGCAGAATCGGACCGCGCCTTCTGCGTCATCTTCTACGGATACGCTGCCGCTTTCAGACTTGCACGAGCCCTCACCACACGCCAAGAGACAGGTCATGGAGACCTTGGGGAGACTGAAAAGGATCTTGAAGATCTGATACTCGATGTTGGGATCCCTAAGATGTATGAATGAGATTTTGACCTGGCTAAGCATATGATGCGTATTTGCCGTGCCGTGGGCAAGTATGCTGGCTGTTGAGGGGGCGCCCAGCATCACTGAGCACCATTCACTGCGAGGACACATTAGTGGTACTCTCCATAGTGCCCTGTGACATTTGTCATGTGAATTAATGGAACCCGTATGCCAGATTCCCTTGGTAACCAAGTCAAGTTCTTGGCGTGATGTTGGCATGGGGCAAACCTGGAAACCGTTCACCTTCCTCCTTGGTGATGTGAACTGTGGTTTTGGACGAACTGATGCTGCGCTGCATTCATCATTGCTCTGTCCAGTGCCTTTATTATCCGAGACAGCAGGCTCACGTGGCCATCTCAGCTGGAACGTCGCTGATGGCATACGATACAAGTAGAACGTAGCTCAAAAGAAGCGGAATCGCTTATACATACCGAATTCTAGATAACGAGGCGCGCAACTCAACACGTAACACACTTTTTTTTACACACCTGTACCAGCTTTGACGCTGAGCGGTCGAGATAGCTGGCGGAACGGAACTGGATGAGATCTTATTCCCTAACGAAGCATTTTAACATTTACGCAGACATCGTGGTCGATGCGTGACGTCGGAGAGGAGAGTTCAGGCATAACACACACGAGGCAGTAAGTAAAGGGCCTGTAATCCTAGGCTGACACCTCACGAATGGACCTCCTGATGCTCCAAACCCTTCCTAGGCGCCGTCAATCGTCATTGCTCGATTGAGCTGGCTAACTCGACCTTCGTGGACTGCATACAGCCGCACTAGCAAGCACAGGGATGAGTGTCTGGTCCTAGCGTCATTGAGCAGTCATATCGACTCCGGCTAAAGTCTGACAGCACCTGTAATCTCCGTACCTACAGCAAGCAAGACAAACGGGCGAACACCGGACTGCCGTCATACGTCAGCGGGCAAGACTATTCTTGATCGACATATATAGGATACGCCTTCGGCGTAGTGCCATCCATCCCAGCCGCTCGCGGACGCACGAGCATAATTGATCCGAAGACTTCGGCCACATATCAGAAGATTCAATGGATGCCGTGGCCATCGCGGACGCCACTCGCTTGCACCACCCAGCCTGCTCCGTTCTTGCGAGAAAGAGGACCCGCCTCAGATATTGGCATGGACTCTTATTCTTACGTACATGTAAGATGCCTGTTCTGGCCATGTTGCCATTTGGGTAGCTCACTTGGCTTCTGCTTGACCTGACCTCACGGTGTGGAGCTGGTATTTCGTCTCGATCTGGGGCGCTTCTAGTCCATCTGGTCCGCCATCAAAAGACCCCGAAGCTCTCAACTTCGGCAATCTGGGTGCAGCCATTGTCGCGTCGGTCTATCGTCGAATGCAATACTAATTGAGCATTGCTGATGAGACTTCTACATTGACGGCAGTACACTCGAAGTGCGATTGGGACCTGTAAACCCGCTTTCGGGTTCCTGGCCATCGTCTTGACCTCGCGTGGTCCTACGAGACTGGATGGGGCCTTCTACGTCTGAGTTCCAGCCGGGAAAAGTAAACTACCGCTGTGAACCCCAGACGGACCTCACACTACATCGTATCGTTCACGCCACATTCTGGCACCGAACAGCCATCCACGACGTTTACGAGATCTGTGAGAAGGGCTTTGGGGTAATGATCAGCCGCTGGAAGGAGAAGTACTCTCAAACAGCCCATTACTGTCGCGCGGCTGGCGGTGAATTTGCAAACATGCAGAGCCCGGGCTATTGGCCGTCGTTCCGGCATCAATTGGGGCAGCTCGTCAATCGAGTCAAGGGACGGGCAACACAGACATTGGTCGGTGGCGAAGACGTAATCAAGCAGATGAAGATGATCAATGTGGCCCATGAAAGAAGCGAGCTAGGACGAAGGCCATCTACCAAATTCCTTGAGACGTTCTTGAAGCGCAGTTGAAGCCTAGGAACAGTACTCGGAAGATATGTCGGTGTGAAAAGTGCTCGCTTCTTCATTTGACTTTTCAAGGACGAGATCAGCAACGGAATTAGCGTGGTGTCTTGGATGCTTGAATGGTCAGGCTCAGCTTTGTAGGCAATCTGAATGTGACAGCTTGGGTATGCAGCCCCTTGTTTTATTTAGAGCTGTCAAATGAGAACGTCGCTTCGCTTCGTCTTGATCACTACCGGAGGGGGATCCTGCCACGATCGGTGGCTGCAGTGGCACTAATGTCCAGTCTCGTCATCGGCAGAGCAGCAACAAAAGGGACTAATCTCTGTTTGGTTTGGGGAACTACGCTGGGCACAGAAGGCGGTACGGATTGAGAAACCCTGCGATCGGTTCGTTTCCGATTCTTCCGCCTGTCTGCGATAGCAATCAAAGTCGAGCGACCAGTGTTGCACGAAAAGAGGTCGCCTTGCTTTTACTAAGCTTACAATGATCATACTGCAGCAGCGACCGCCTTTTCCGGGATGGAGAATTGTGCTCCAAATCTCCTCATCAGCAATTTCCCGATCGAGTCGCCGGTGGTGCCTGCAGGGCCCAGTGGATTGGTCGCATCGCTGTCTCCATGCCAGAACGTAGCGCACGACAGGCGCTCCCCATCGCTAATGACACGGTGTTTGGCGCTTCGATAAGCGCCACCTGACCATTGGGCGATCATGTCGCCACAGTTGATTACAAATGTGTCCTCGAGGGCCGGGACAGAGATCCAGTCTTGGATATCATCAAGATAGACCTGAAGTCCGCTTCGGTGAGCTTGCTGGAGCAGGACAGTCACGCCGCCAAAGTCGGTGTGTGCTCCAGCCTGTTTGGTCAGCACCGACACGAGGTTGGGGACAGCAACGGATTGCCGACTTACACCGAATTGCCCGGGCAAAGTCGCAGCTACGGGTGGGTAATGGATCATTTTCATCTGGAAGAGTCAGCTACTGAACAGGAAGTGGCGAAGACGATCGTCATGCCTGCACAATAGGTCTTTTTGTGAAGTGATCCATGATCGTCGGAGAGTATCCTAGACCCTGCAGGAGCAGCTCCCAGATGGTTTTCCCCAGCTTATCCGTCTCTTGGTAGTACGTCCAGACCGGATCGCGAAAGGTTTCCCGTGACAGCGTACTTGGCCACTGATTGGGGCAGTGAAAACCTGGAGGTTCGAGCTCTGCCTCCTCCCGGCCAATATAGAATGCCTAATCGATCAGACAACGGGCAGCGACATCTTACACAAGGCGACGCACCTCTTTAGAGTCGGGTAGTCTGTCACCATTTCGAATAGACATGCCCGAAGCTTCGTAACCTCGACGGCCGGGGTTCTCCAGAAAGGAGAGCCTCAGCTTGTCATCTTTCTTCTGTTGAAAGAAGACGCCGATCGCCTGCAAGAGAGCGTTCTGCACTTCGAGTGGGATACCATGGCCCTTGATCTGGAAGAACCCGAACTTCGCGCTGGCGTCTCTGACTTGTTCGATCACGCGCTGCTTGTCATCCTCATTCTGGGGATGTATGTAGGGTCCAATGTCAATGATGGGAAGCGCAGGCACCGTGCTAGAGGGAGCCATATTCTGTCAGCAAGTAAGATGGAGTAGAACCACTTGACACTCGAGGAGAGTGCACTCAAATGGGCTACTACGCTGATTCAACAGGATAGAGCATGATTCTTACTATCGCGGGCGGGTTCTATGATTCGGAGTCGGCGTTGCCATTCGATGATTTTATATGTCGCCGTACGCCGATGTTCGGGGGCTTGGCGGCTACCTCGCGAGATGATAGCAGCGTCGTGCCCTCGGATCGATATTCTTTTGACGAGCTCGTTGTGACGTTGAAATTGTTCTGGCAGAGAACTTGCTCTTTGTCCAGATCGACATTGCTCAAGACATGCACGTACTGATCAGCGGCGCGGGTCTTGGCGGCCTGGCCCTAGCACAATGCCTGCGCAAGAGGAGTATTTCTTACGAGGTATTCGAACGAGACGAGAGTGCGGACGCTCGTTTCCAAGGATGGGCGATAGCGATTCATTCGTGAGTGCTGCGGCCAAAGCTTGGCTTCAGTGCAAAAGCAAGTACTTACACTGCAGACAGTATCATAGCAGAGCTTAAAGAGGCCTTTCCCGACGATATGCCCGATTTGAAAGAAGCCACCGACCACTTGAAGCCGTTGAATCTACCCGCACAAATGAGCATATACTCTCCTGGCCAGTCCGGCCGTATGGGCGTTCAAGTATGCATCTGAGGTGAAAGAGGCTCGGAGTAGGCGTTGATGCTGGTGCAGGACTCTCCAGCAACACCTATCATTCGAGCTGAACGTCGCCGTTTGCGCGACTGGCTGTCGTACAAGATCGGAGTTCAATGGGGCAAACGAGTGACCTCGATCCAGGACAGTGAAAACAAGGTCATGGTCGGATTTGCTGATGGCTCGTCGGCCACCGGGGACATTTTGGTTGGCGCTGACGGGATCAAAAGCCTTGGTGGGTGTAATAACACCGTCCATTTCGATCTGGAGACTGACGTTACTTTCAGTGCGAAAGCATCTCCTCGGCAAGGATGATCATGAGGTCCTCAAGGTCCTCCCGCTCGCAGCAATCGTTGGTGAGGTGGAACTCCACGGAGAGGCCTTCAAGCGACAATTGGCACTTGCTCACAGTCTGTGGACGTATGTGAATCCTGTGCAGGGCTTCTTCAATTTTGCTGGACTGCACATGGTCCACCCTGACGGTGTCTCCGGGCGTCACTATTGGATGCTGATGTGGCCTGATGCTAACGTTGTCGAGCCCGATCACTGGCTGCAGACCGCTACTCAGGAAGAGAAGCTGACCCATGTCCTTGAGACTGTGCAAGATATACCTCCCAAGCTGCGGGAAATCTTCGAAGCTACGCAACCGAGGGACGTCCGGAAACCTGTGCATATCTGGCGAGATCTTGAGCTGGCTTCGCTTCCAGCTAAGCGGGTGGTCCTGATTGGAGACGCTGCACATGCGATGACCCCATTCCGTGGCGAGGGAGGATTTCATACTTTGATCGACGCTATGAAGCTGGCCAAGACGCTCACAGACGTGAATGGTTATGACTTCGGAGCCATCAGATCGGCCATCGAGGCCTACAATGTTGAGATGCTCGAACGAGGAGGAGAAGCTGTGCGCGCCGCGAGGACTTTGGGATCCAGCAACCTCAACGCCAACGGCAAAGCAACTGGGAATGCAAAGCTGGTGGTAGCTAATCAAGTTTTGGCGCCGCTGCCTGAAATCTCTGCAGCAGATATTGTCCTGGAGTCGAATGCCTAGGGTGTGCCGATCTGCTGGCTGGTCAAAGAATGCTGCAAGTTGGTGTTCAAGAATCACCGAAGCCAAGGATGGATTTGATAGTTGGCTTTATGCATATTGTATACACTTGACAGCCAGTGTAACGAGAGCATGATAATAGGTTCTCGTGATTTGCATACCTAGCCTGATAGACTGTCCGGGGTGGACAACAGAGGGCCGCTACAGCCACCGAGCCACATGGCGAGACACACACGCTCGAGCTTCCTGCAGGTGTGTGTCAGATCATCCACGGTTCGCGCTACGGTGCTGTCAGTGAGGTGCGGGATGGCATCGATAGTATCAAAGATGCCAGATGCTGGAGCAGATGCATCGAAGAAGAGGAAGACCACGGCAACAGGCACATCGAGTACCAACAAGCCGGCGAAGTTGAAGGTGGGAATCATGGCGGCGTTCGGATCCTTGTTCTGTGCTGTGATGTTCGACACGCCGGTAAGTATGGCTTGGTGATGATTGACAGTATCAGTCCGGACGTCTCACCAGACCAGGCCACCAGTCCCAGAGCATATGTCTTTGATGTCTATTGTGTGACGATGGCGTACGGCTTCCCTCATCCCTCCACCGCTAAAACTAGATCAGGATTGATGGTCGCATTGGCGTTCGTAATGGTCCCGTTGGCCAACACAACCTCAGCATTGGCCACGTTGTCCGCAGCAAAGCCCGCGTGCACAAGTCAGCAATGTGATCGATGGACGAACGGAGCCATGTGCTTGATTCTACATATTGAGACGACGGTTAGGATGACTTGCCGCCCAATGATATCCATTAACGCCAATGTCACCCGATCGCGCGCGGAAGACTGATCTCTCCAGCGGTGTCAGGACCTCATAAACATATCCAAACTTGCTTCCGGCTCCGACAGGCGTCGCTTCGGAGGCAGTGTCTGCAAGGGAATGTCTTTCTAGAAACAAGAAAAGCGGCTGTCAGAACGAGCGTAGTGCTAGGTACCGTCATTTTGCTAGCGGCCAGCCAGAACCCACTGCATTTGCGATCAGCATCCGAGGAGTGCTATCGAAGTCCTTACGCCGGCTCATGTCGGATGTCTCAAAGACCGTATTCCTGATCTCCACAAATGCGCGTCCATGGAAACAAGACGTATCACAAGACGCCAAGTCCTAGAGAGCGTCGTAAATGTATTGTCATCTTGCTGTTCATGGAATGCACGCCTTGCGGCGCAAGCACAGCATGAGTAAGAAAGGTCTGAATGGCATTGACCTCGCTTGAGGCTGGAACACATGTGAACCTTACAACGCCAACCGGTCTGCTCAGAGGTAAAATGTTTCAGTCGAAGACGGCATACAGGGGCTCTTCACGCTAGAGCGACCGCCGTCATTAAAGTCATTGGGCTTGTGCCTTGGCACCACACCTCTTTGTGCTTTGAAGCTTGAGCCCGCCCGAGTCCAAAGGCGTCGGTGGCGACGGAGAAGTCCGGGAAAGTTGATTGCACACTGCCGAAGACAGACTCGTGCTTTTTAGATCACACTTGCTCGAAAGCCATATTGTATGTGCTTCACAGCCCAGTAGGGCCTGATGGTCACCTCCTCGATCATTCACCTAAAGTGACATCAAGGCTCAATCAGTCCGTGGTTGCTTGAAACAGTTGACGGCTTGCTGACGGCAATGACTGCTTCTTCAGATATTCCACCGCTCGTTGACGTGGTGCCTGCTTGTTAATAGGGTCAATTGATCGTTGACACAGCTAACTGCCTGAATTCTGCATCACGCGTTGACACACTCGTCAACCGGCTCGTTGGCTGATTGGCTGGTGGAATGACTGGTCGTCTGAAGATGAAGGAGGCCAGGGGTTGCCTCGATCAATGAATGATGGCACATATACGCTGTTATTTGACCTCAGCAAGTCAAAAAATTGACCACAAGACAAGATGGTCTGAGCTCTGCTTACATAACATCTCACATGCAATTGCAAACGTCACTCAAAAGGGTCGACCAAGGCGACAGTACATTGCATGTGAAACTTCTCGATATTCAACAACACATATGTCCTTCCAATCTCACTCTTGGAGCGTACCAAGCATGGTATCATATTCTGCACCTGCCACTCGAGAAGACTTGTAAGATGCAAAGCTAGGGAAATGGAGATCCTCATACAGCTGGCAAGACTGCTACATGGCATCGTCACTCTGTCCCGCTAGTTCTCCTTCCGTAGCCAACAGCACCACTCATGCTCACGCCGAGGCTATGAGACTTGTCAAATTGCTTTCATTACCAATGTTAGCGACTCAGGAGAGCAGAATACGATCTATGGTTACCGCCAAACGGCCTGCACCAATACTCAAACTCTCAACAGGCCAGCAGCTCCACGCATCTCCAGCGAAGACAACGCCTCCCCACTCGAGACACTCTCTTAACTCCGCACGGCCTACCACGACACCCGCTCTCTACTCAACCAACTAGCCCCCTCTTAAGCTACATTCTTGTCTTCCACATGCCCTTCATCCGCCTAGCCAAACACTGTACCACGTCGCTCACCGCCGACCCTCTCCAGACAGTGCACAGACAATGCCGCAAACGCTTCACAATCGCCGCGACACTAGCTGCCCCAACAGACCACCAGGACACCGCAATGACACACCCACCCGCACCCCCGTCATTCCTCCTCGCTCGAAGCAGGACCGTGGTGGCATCGGGCATCGACCTCCGACTCCAATCTACTCTTCTATGTTAGTTTGTGTAAATCGGCGATTGGTGCCATCGATTGCACATACCCTCTGACATCCGTCCAAGTTAATCATCAGGCTCTTTGGGCTTTTTGCAGACGTATTCCGCTCTAGTCTGGGACGCAAACTTTTGGAACCAGGCAGCCTCTTTGAAATTCGCTAGCAGCGATTCCCGACGTACCGTTGCAGGGCATGGCGAAGGGCGCTGCTCTGCGCGTGCAAGGATATTTCTGAAGAAGCACGCGCAATTGCAATCCGCTGTCCATTTGCAGTCGCGACCATATTGTTTGTACATGTAGTTTGTCACACTTGCATGTTCTGAGAATTCGCCAAGGCTGTTGCCAAGACAATCCCTGATCTTTTTGACGTTGACAGGTATTTCGCATTGGGTTTGACATTCATAATTGCAGAACAGCACTATCCCGCCCTTTGTATCTGAACAGACCTGTCTCGATCCGTGTTCATCTATATCGACACACATTTCATCTGCATTTACCATGCAGTGAAGTTGCATCAATGTAATCAACAGGACGAGAAGCGTCTTGTTCATTGTGTAGCAGATACTGTTCCTACTCTAGTAAAGTTTGGTCTTGTCGTCGCTGTATCCAGAATGAGGCATGAATGTGCGAGCAGCGTAGCAGGTTAGGAGATCGTACTAAATGACTAGAAATAAGCTAAGGTAGCTTCCAGTGAGGAGCAAGAGTGTAATATAGTAACGTTGCTCCGCTCTTGTTTATATATGACTTGCACCAGGACCTAGGCAATGCCGGGCTTCAGGTCTCGAAGGAGTGTAGTCACTGGTTACATAGCGTGGAATATCCACACGCGCTTTGCTGCGCACGTCTTAGCGCTCCAGATTATCACCTTACGGGACCGCCGGGACAGTGCTACGTCTCACACGCATGCGACCAAGCCCGCATTCAATGCGATCACAGCCAGGGCTCTATACTTGGTTCACCGGTTCTACGAGATAGCCTACGGACATTGCCATTCCGGCTAGGTACAATCGCCGGTCACGATCGTATGAGATATGGAGCTTTTTTGCAAGGTCCGTACAACAGACAAGACCATTCAGAGCCTTACGATAGTACCGCGTTTGCTTGGCTTAACGTGGTAGAGGAGGTGTATCGTGACTTGTTCAGCATAAGAAACTTATCTCTGTAGCCTCCATTTTCGGGCCAAGCTCTCATAGCCAGATGAGATTACTTGCAAGCTTCATGCATTCAGACTGCGGCACTGCAATCACAAGAAGAGTCATTTGCGAGACAGGAGCCACCCCAGGCAGGCATGGCAGCTGGGCCCAGAGCGAAGCCCAGCCACGGCAACCAGATAGCAGCGAAGCGCGAGAGGCTGGTAGAACCACGGCAGTCGTCGTTATCGTGCACTTTCGCTGGCGCCGTGCGGCGGTGCTCACGCGACTCGACTCAGGTTCCAGCATGGCCTCATGCAACGGGACCTTGCCAACTTGCATCTCTTGAGAGCGGCAGACCTCCATCTGCTAACGCATTAGAGTCCACTGCAGCCCCTCCGTGCCTGACTGGATGTCCAGTATATACCTGTACTACCTGCCCATTTTGTGACAACGGCCTGTCTCGAAACAGCAGCGCCTTTCGACAACACGAACAGCGAAGCGGTATGTTCGTCGCCGCAATGTGAATGGTGATTCCTTTGTGAGACACACTGTGGTATAATAGCATAGGTCCAGCAGATTGGCTTCGTTAATGCTGCGCGGCGGACAAAACAGCGCCTTCTCAAGAATTCTTCATCAGCCCCAATAACTCTGGGGCTGCGTCGTCTGCATGCGGCCTGTCACGCTATTGACCTGGCACCGTTGTATCATCAGGTAGGCGGACTGGGTAGGCTACGTAATCATCCGAATCATCACTGTACAACCAGTTCGTCAGTCGTTAGAAAGCATCGATGAGGTCCACGATGGTCTTTGAAGGCCATTTACATGCATTTGAGTGAACAGCTGTTGTCGGCATCACAAGTATTCAAGTCTGCATAGACAAGCAAGAAGGCCTTGGCCTCAATCAAGCTCACCCAAAGACACCAGTATCGTTTTATCAATGCCGCGGAAGCATTCCAGTCTCCCCATGGAGTGAATAGGTTTATCAGCACCCTCAGATCTTCCGGTCTGAAAAATCGAATGTGGTCACCACCACTTTGACGGACAGCATAGATCTTCAGACACACGTCGATCCAAAATGTAGCTGCACAACATTCAAGCCGCCTTCCTGGTGCCACTTATGGTCAGTTTCCCTGGCGCTTTGGCGAATCACAATGCACCGCAGTATGTCAACTGTATTATCATTACTCATTGCGCCTCTAAATTATGCGCCAACAGACTGACATTGGTTCAGGGATCCAATGGCGGGAACCCTAATGCACCTTGCGATCTCGTGGGATACTGTGGCGACGACAATATCTGCATGATCACTCAAAGAACCAGCAGCAGATTCAATGGCAGGTTGGTAACGGGGTGTTCCGAGGATGCGACTTGAGCCCTCAAGATGACTGGCAGCTGCTGAGAGCTTTTTGCAAGCCATGCAGATTTATGATCAATGATCAGTAGCGCCTTGTGATATGCCCGGTATGCCTCGCGACTTGACAGCACGATTGCAACAAAGCGTCTGTAGTAGCATGTAGGATCTGTGGGAATAGATTTGCGCCGATATGATCAGAGTCCCAGCTTGCCATAGTCTAGAGGGTGTCCAGTGCATTCACTGGCTCCTCCAATCATAGTAAGCACAGAACCTTCATAGTGACCTCTCATCAAACTTTGCAAGGTGACTGTAGCCCTTCATAGTTTTGTATTCACTATCTGACAATCACTTTTTCATCTACCTCCCAGCTTGACGACCAGTCAGCCTGTCAACTCATTGGTCTACGCATCAATGCATACTGCTGGGTCTACTTCAGCCCTTGAACTTCACATCGATTACAACTGCTGAAATTCAGTCGAGATCTCGACAGTCGGGACTTCACTACAATAGTCGGAAGTTCACATCGACAACCGGAACTTCACATTGACATCGGAAGTAAGGGTCAGATCAAGCAGAAGCAACAATTTGATGAGTGGGCCTTCAATGCCAAATTTTCCGAGCACGATTTGAGGAGGAGATGCAACTGTTCATGATCCGAATGATGGAGCATCTGATCACTATATCGGTAGCAAGGGCTCAGGAACCAGTCAAGACATGTGCGGAGACGGTGACGCGCGGACAAAAAAAGAGATTGGCGCTAGTGGGCGGCTCCGAGGCTCAGGTTCCCTGATCGTAGGAGACCTTAACCTACTTCAGGACCTCACGAGTTTGCTAATTATGACTGATGCAGTAGCCCCGACCGACTTGACGCCCGCTGGTATCAGCGCCAGCAAAGGAAATCCCTCGCTCATTAAGGCCAGAAACACCGTCAAATACATGATCGACCCGAAAACTGGCCCACAGCCTGCTCAGCTTCGGACACGCGCTTTCTTGCGCAGCCTCCGATACATCACAGTCTTCCTGTTCTGGCGGCTGGTCCGCTATGCAAAGTATGCAGCCGTCGGTGCTGCTGTCGCGGCGATAAGCGGGACCGCGATCGGGTCTCTGGCGAGTGGTGCCGCCTTTTTGATCGCGCCGACTGGAATCCTCGGCGGTGCTGGGGTTGGTCTGCTGTGGGCTGTTGGACGGTTCGGATGGCGGAGAGCGCAGACACGGTTGCGAAAAAGTCATCATGATGAGCACGGCGACCCAAGACAGGATGAGAAAGCGGATGCCGAAGGCGAGGAGCCCGGGACAACGGCGACTGCGAGAATGCCGAGGGCTGATCCGTGGTGACCCCGGCTACAAGACAGCCAGATGAAGAGGCTTCCATCCGAGCGTGAGAGCCCTTGAACAGGTCTCAAAGTCAACCAAGCGCTGGCAGCAGGGACTGCTTCGGTCTGCAGTCCAAAGGAGCTGTCGAAAGGCCAGTCGCTCGACCCCGAGTCACGCTGGGTTACTCAACATATTGGCGACCTTGACCTGACTCGATGTAGCAGCGAGCCCGTGATCAAAGCTTGATCTGTCGATCGGCGTAGTGATCAAGGTTGTAGAAGCAAGGGGTCGCATTGGCGATGTCAATCTATCTTTCGACGAGCAATCGCATGTGGCAGGCATCATCCCGCAACAGCTTCAGTCTTTACTCATCTCACTCAAGTAATTTCTTGTGATTGTCGTCGCTGGTGGTTGTGGTACAATTGCTGTGGCTCCATGTCATGGCCTGTGAGCTTCGTCAATCTGCCCGGGGCCAGCCTGATACCAGACGTCTCGATTATGCCCTCTAAAGGGCTGGACCTTCTTCACATCACGAATCTGGTGTCCGATAGAAGCCATGTTCTACCACCAAATTATACCATCACGATGACCGGTCCGGGCTAGGCGATGATTTTGGTCCAAGGGCACAATGGCACGTCATCAATTCTGAGGTGCCAGCGGGAATATCGGACCAGCGATAATAGTTGGGCCAGGCGGAAGTATATGTCCTGAGTGACCAGGTCTAAGCGAAGCATTGGAATGACCCAATCAACCCTTTTGTTCAGGAGGACACTCGACCATCTTCTTTTGTAGTGCCGGAGGCCAATTGGCTGAAACGCAGAACGAAGACGAGAAGATGGAAGGAAAGGCCAGTTGGACCAGGATCTTACTCCGCTATGTGACAAGGGCCAAAATTGGTTGGAACTATGAGGGAATTCAGCTCCGCACTCAGCGTCCTCGGGATTGTCAGACCCATAGCCCAGGTAGTCTTTAAATTTCAATGGGTCCGTTCGTACGGTATGGCTTTGTCGTCGATTTGGCACACAATGATGTCGTCACATGATGTTTTCGCAAAGGTCGTAATAATCACGATATGACAAAATATCGGCTTGCACGGACGAAGTGAAGCGGCTGCGAGTGGTGTCAGGCAGCAGATTCGTAGTAGGAAGGCGCAGATCCTCATAGCGAATCAGCTGTCTATATCACACCCAGCTTCTCGGAACTTCACTTCAATGCTGTCCGCGGCTTCCGCCCCTCAAAAGAGAATCGACCATACCGGTGGCTGTGCTTCTTTGATCCAACTGGACGTCGCACTTGTACGCCATTAAGCTCACGAACATGGACGGGATTCGCAACAGTGCGTGAATTCCAGTTAAGCATTTTTGTCGCGTAGTTTCGACGCAGAGCTATCCACAGGTCAAGCTTGACGAGGCTGTCTTGGCGAACGCTGAAGCCGCAGTAGGTAGCTGTGACCTTGGTGAAGCGGCGAGAGTAGATGATTTTGGAAGGATTGGGGAGCCTGGATAGCACCCGTCTTGTTGCACTCGGCTGCCATCGGATGCTTCAACGCCTCGCGAGTGGAGGAGGAACTAGGAGAGATAGAGGGTGAAGGAACATTTGTGCCAGAGGGCATACCTCGATTCGTCGTGAAGACAAGTCCGCCTCCCCCAGGATGCTCTGGCTGATGCCCCTCTGGCACTCATGCTTACTTTACACTCCTCGGAGCCGCTCAAGAAGACCGCGCGCAGGTCCCGGGCTTCCCGCCAAGCCCACCGCACGCACAGTCCTGCTGAGGATTGCGACCTCTAATCTGGGAACTTTGGTGCGGTGATGTTGATCGAGGTCGTCAAGCGATATTCTTATCTACCTTATACCTGTGAGCAGGTCATGCAGTGGTGCTTGCTTCGCGAGTTGCCGTGAATATGGAAGGCGCGACGCACGTGCCACCGACCGTAAGCATCGAAATACCAGGCAACAGGAGACGTGCAGAGCGCTTCAAACTTCACTGTGATGCTATTCAGCAGCAATTTACGACAGGAGTATACACATGACACCGTGACTGTCACCTTAGAGATGAGGTGCCCATCAATAGCAGGCCCTAACATCCCTGCCCAGCGCCACCGCCATGCAATGCCCAAGTACCTTCATATTTTTATCATCCTGCAGCTTCTGCTTTGACTTGTGCCAGATCCACGAGCCAACACCATACTAACGACACATCATGAAGCCTTCACACCTGATAATAAGGGAGGAACACATGCACCACCCTGTCCGTGGTTTTGCACGTCATAGCCCTCGATTCGGACGTTTGATCGAGCGCGGCATCGCCCGCGCATGGACGACAGGCTCCTTGCGCAGCTCAGAGCAGATCGAAGTCTATTCGACGTGTCCGGCGTCACTGCTGCTACCGGAGACGGATATGCTGGGGTCGACGGCGATCATCTCAGCTAGGATGTCGAGAATTGGCTGTATATCATAGTTAGCGTACAATGCCACATCTGACCCGCCATGATATTCCCATCTCACCTTCGGCACAGTCTTGTCATAAATGTTGATCAGCTCCCTGGGCTGCGGATACACCTTCAAAGCCCTGTAGAAGCACAGCGCCGCTTCCACGGGATCGCTGCCATCGCCACACATGCCCTCACCTCGCGCAACTTCCTGCATGAAGAAGCCCTCGGTCTCTTCCGGGTCTGTTGGGAAGCCCTCCCTCGCAGCTTCCTCGACCGCATTCTTGATCCGCTGCTTCTGCGAGCGCTCAGAGGCCTTGGCTTCAAGCTCGGAGGACTTGGCAACCTTTTTGTGCTGCTTCTTAAGCGATTTCCTAAACTCGGGATCTGATCGGCGGCGGTGGTCGAAGTAGAGGGCGTAGGCGAGGGCGCCGGTTGTGAGGACGGCGGTGCTGGCAAGGACGATGGTGGCGATGGAAGGGCCTTGTGAGGGTGTCGTCGAGGCCATGACGGATGTGTGTCTTTGTGTGTGCGACCTATGCGGGCTTCTTCCTGGGATTGAGTATGGCAGAGAGGGGTCTCTGTGTTCTGGTCGCAAAGCTGATGGTTGACGGCCGGATTTATTGTCGATAAACACCTTTTGCAACGTCTGCCACGCCCTCTGCAGACGTTTTTGCAGAGCCATAAATAGCAAATTGTCAAAGCTTAAAGCACCAGGAACTCTAATCGTCTATATGGCCTTTTCTACATTTCTACGGGGCCCTAATCCGGTATAGCTCCTCTGAGCAAAGTAATCGTCACGTATAGCGCATCTCAGCAACATCATGGTCACGTGCGCCGTGAACATTTGGTCCATGTACGAACACGCCTAGCATCGGCACATCCTCCCCGTCACACCTCAACATGTCGGAGGAGAAGAGCAAGGGCATCTCGCTGCGTCGCAAGAAGACGACGCGTCCGACCATCTCAGCTCCGCGCCAGATCCCACAACGCGACCCCAGCGCCGATGGCCGCAATCCCTCCATCGTCACCACCCAGACCAGCAACTCGAATCTGTCAGTGCCGACCCTTGGGAGGCCGAGTATCAGCGGGGGTACGACAGGTAAGACGAGTGATCTGGTCAAGCGGCGGTATAGTACGCGCTTCATTGGCCAGCAGGTCCCCAATTACGGTGATGGCGGCCTCGCTCCTCCTATGCCGGCCATGCCGAGTCTGCCCGCCCAGTATGCTCAGCGAGGGCGGAAGTCTCAAGACAGCCGGTCGCCGTCACGTAATGGCACGTCACCCTCGAGGGTAGAGGGCAGGATCAAGGCGGAAGTGCGCGCATTGAAGGACCCGAACTTGCAGGCGGAGCAGTACGTACAAGGCATTCTGGCAGATGCGACAGAGGACGACATCTCCGCGTATCAAAATGAGCTGCAGAGGATCAAGGAGCATACCAACCTGGATCTGCAGCATTCTGTCTATCAAAATCGGACGCAGTTCATCAAGATCTCAAAGGAAGCTGACCGCCTCAAATCCGAGATGCGTGCGCTGAGAACGCTCATGAGCGATTTGACTGGCTCGTTGTCTGCTGCCACGAGTGCAGGTGGAGGAGGCGCAGAGGTGGATGGTCTGAACGGGCGTTTGAGTATGGCAGACAGGAAGCGCGCGAATAGGTCTAGCGTTGCCAATCTGGAGGCCATGTGGTCGACTCACCTTCAAACATTGTGGAAGAGGGTGGAAGGGAGTCAGAAGTACCTTCCTGCATTGCCAGGACGGCATATTATCATGGAAAGTCAGCGGTGGGTGGAGCTGAATGCTGCGACGTGGAAGACGAGGAGGAGAGTGGCATTGGTATTGCTGAATGATCACTTGTTGGTGGCGAGTGAGAAGAAAAGGAATGATCCATTGCCTGGTACTGGTGGAGCAGGCGCAAGTCCGAATATGAAACGGCAGAGCGTGTATCAGCCTTCTCAGACGACAACATTGGTCGCAGAACGCTGTTGGCCACTCACGGACGTCAGCTTGGCGGACATCTCACGAGATTCTACTTTACAATCATACAATTCGGGAAGCAGGGAGCACAAAATCATCGCCAATGCCATCAATGTCCGTGCCGGAAACGAAAGCTTTACATACGCCACCTCTGATTCAGCTGAGAAGGC
Source organism: Teratosphaeria epicoccoides (assembly GCA_021401465.1). NCBI lineage: Eukaryota > Fungi > Ascomycota > Dothideomycetes > Mycosphaerellales > Teratosphaeriaceae > Teratosphaeria > Teratosphaeria epicoccoides. The sequence goes on along the minus strand of JADDMT010000080.1, from coordinate 28,042 downwards.
AGGCATCATCGTCGCGTTCCGGAAAGCACAGGAGGATCTGCGCAAACAAATGGCACTTGAGCACGGCGAGAGAGAGCGCAAACTTGATGAAGTTGCCTTACTCACAGGCAAAGACCCACGCGCTTTGAAGAAAGCGGCAGCCGATGAGGCAGAGCGCGACAAAGCAGCTGGAGGTCTCAGTAGGAGCAATTCCGTCTTGATCGATGTCGAAGGGCGACAGCAATCCATAAGATGGGTTGAGTCGCAGATCGACGGGCTAGACATCGATATCGCTCTACAACGGTTCGAGGACGCGGTCGGCCGCACGGAGAAACTGCGTAAGCTCGCGCGAAACATCAAAGGCAACGAAACGGCGAAGGAGATCATCCTTACGAAAGTCGACGGACGAGCGAGCAGACTCGCGACTTCCATTTCGAGGCAGTTGTCGCAGAACAGTAATTGGCAAGAACGCACCAAAGAGAACGTATCGTGGCTGCTTCGTCTTGGCTACGAAGATCTGGCTCGATCGAAATACCTCGACGCCCGGACCGAAGCCATCCGGCTTCGCACACGCAGCTTGGCATTTACAGGCGCACTGCCACCGTATCTGCATGCTTTGAGCTTCATCACATTCACCCTACTGCTCCACACCTTCCGCACCTTTTCCGGCTCCTTCCCAGCTACTTCAGGGTCTGCAGTGGTCAAATGGGCCAAAGAAAGGGTCGATGAGTTCCGAGACGGCCTTGAGAGGCAGCTGAGTAGTGTGGAGAGGGGTACGGAGCTGTGGGATGAGTGTTTGCAGGTTGTGCAGGGGCAGGCGGTGGTGTTGAAAGAGGTTGGCGTCGACTTTGGCAATATGGTTGCTCGAGGTCTAGAGGACGGGCCGCGCGCAGCGAATGGGGTGGTGGTTGGTGGGTCGGCGAGGGATGGGCAGGTGGTTGGACTGGGTGTTTCGGGAGCCTGAGAGGGGTGTTGGGGTTGAAATGTTTGGATGGAGAGCAAATTTCAACTTGTCTTTTTGGTATTGGAGATGGGTCGTCTTGCAAGGACGCTGTGCTTGGCTTTAGAGCGGCAAGCGACTTCACTGCACCGGTAACCTCAACAACTCATCGACTGGTCGACTGCGCGGCATAGTTGACCGCTTTTTGACATCGTCGATTGACTAACAATGCAATTGACTGCTCAAACTGGTCGCACAATGCATTACGACCTGAGACAAACTTTCAAGCGATGGACCGGTTCAATCTGGCGGTACCAGTCCTCTCTTCTGCACGGTGTCGACTTTCACGTCCGGCTCGCTCGGTGATCTAAGCCGACGTGAAGGATTGCTGTGCCTGGGCTCGGCTACTGTGGAATGTGAAGATGAAAATGTGGCCGACGTGAGCGAGGCTTCATCTTTGCTCAAGATCATGTCGACTTCCCGCTTCCGAGATAGTGCTGGCGATATCGCGAACTCGGCACACATCGCCACTTTGTCACTCAGCCAAGCACTGGTAGACTGCCCATCGCCGCAACCAAATACCACCTCGCCTCAGCACAAGCCTAACACCCATCCCCACACGACGCATAGAATGCGCCCTGCCCCTTGCAATACTGATCGAACTCGCAGTCCAGCATGCTCCTACTCACGCCATCGATCCTGCTCTGGCACTATCCAACCACTCAAGTCAGCATATCGACCCACCGAGATCCAAGCAATGGCGCTAGACTTACCATTTGACTTGCAATGTTGAACTGGTTCAGCTTGATGCAGGAGATACCTGTGGCGTGCGCATCATAGGCGTTGGAGCCTTGCGCGAGGCACTGGCAGCAGAATTTCGGGACGCCGTCGCAGAGGAGGGCCTGGGTGGCTGGGGTGAGGAGGAGGGTGGTCGTGGTGGAGGCGAGGGTGAGGGTGAGGAGGTGCATTGTTGTGGTTGTTGAGTTGCTTGGAACTGCATTCACGAGGTCTGCCGAGGCTCGGCTCCATGGAAGTCTTGTTGAAATCTACTGCGGCGGGCTGTGCTCGTGTCTCACCATGGCCTATCGTAGATAATGTTGCCGCAGGCTGGCTCGACTTTCGGGAACTCACGGTCCTATACTGGTCTCAGACCGAGACAGAGCAGTACTGGTTGTCTCAACTTGTACTCCGTACATCGGCTTTTGCTCACCGCGCCGCGCCCGGAAAGCGGTTTTCATAGTCGGTACCTCCTCCATGTAGTTCTTTTACCTTGACCTAATACTCGGCAGGTACGATCATGAACCACGACTTCCACACTCAGCAAGCGAAAGTAATGCTGTCACCCGATGATCAATCTCACGGGCATTCTTTTGAGTCGTATCAACCCATCAATGCTGCTAAGCATGCAACAGTGTCAATGGGTGGTCTTACCCGAAGGTCAACGCACTTGCACAATCGAGATAGTAGCCGGACGTTGACGTTTCGTCGATTCAGGCCGAGCCTTGACATGTGGAATATTTTGCATCGCCTTGTGCTACCAACTCGCGTAACGTCATTCGATTCTGCTCATCACAAGTGACTCCCTCCCTTCAATTCACTCAGCGCCTCATGGCATCGGCTCAGCCGTAACACTGTCCTCCACATGCGGTGCACTGGTTACACATCAGCTCAACAAATCGATGTTTCCAACGACCATTAGCTCACGTACGCAGAACTCCTTTGGACCGATTTGATTACAGGATCCGGCTCCCCAGAGCCCAGGGTCGTCGGGAGTAGCAGTAACGTTGCACTGGACAGCTAACAATCAGCGTTCATATTGCGGGAATAAATGGACTATCCTATGCGGTTCCTGTGCATGGCAGTTCTGGCTTTTTGGGAACGACATACCGTAAAGTACGCGGCATGGGCGCTCCCCTCCACGCAGGGCGTGCAATGCCAGTGAGGCGGGCATGTTACCTTGCTTATGGAGCATAGCGCTTGTGCAAGTGACGAGCTGCTGACCAAAACGATGAGGAGGTCGGTGCGCATGATTGGTGAGCCGTCCAAGAGTGATGTTGAGCAGATGCAAGTCGCGACTCGTGAGAGAAGGTGGTAGGCTCGCTGCATTTATAATAGATCGACACCCAAGACGGCTCTCGAGCACTTCCTCACCCGCGTGACAGCACTGAGACCTTCCCCTCCTCATGACAACGACTTTTTGCTTGGCCCGTATTTCGGTGACCTGTATAGTCTACACGCTGCCAAGTCACTCGCATTAAGGACCTTCAGCAAGTCTGCAAAGTTGCTTTGCAGACTGACTTTGCAGATTGAATCGGGTAATTCGTCCGTGCGCATGGTCCGTGAGTCTGCAAGGCCTTGCAGATTGCCAAATAGGCTTAGCGTCGCTAAGTAAGTGAATAGTATCTGACCTCATTGCGTCCCTAGTTACATGCCTCTTATTATTTGTTATACACTATATCTTTATTAACTATAGCAGGATTAAGCAATTAAATACTAGAGCTCCTCTACTATTACACTAGCACATAGCGGCTATGTGCTATGCCGCTAGCAACACTACTAGTGTAGTTGCTACTACCTCTGTCACATAGCTCTTAACAAGCAAGAGTGTCACAGGTAAATAGTGTGTACATAGGGGTTCATGTAGTATTTAACAAGTATAATAATGTCATAAGGGTAGGTGCTAATAGCAGGAAGGTAACTAGGTGTTAGACTCGCAGAGCTGTAAAGAATATCGACAATAGCAGTTAACCTTGTAACTAACTATCCCCTAGGGAAAGGGAATTAAGAATTAAGCACGAAGCTCCTAACTGCCTGTCCTAAAGCTAGCCCTATATACTAGAGAGACAGAGCAGCTCTGTTAGATCTGTTAACAGACCTAATAGATCTATATCTGTAGATCTATCCTATAACAGATCCCTTCTTCCTTATAGGCCTATAGATCTGTAGACTAACCCTACAGATCTAGGGATCTATCCTTACGTGACAGATCCTTTCTCCTATGACTATGCCTATAACTCATAGTACTCCTATGACAGTACTATGACTCATAGCACTTAGGACCCTCATAATCCTGTATCCTATAGTACTCTAGATAGTACTCCTAACACCTATGATACTATCCCCCTCTTAGCCTAGCTCGTCCCTAAGCTACCTTATTAGTGCGGGGTTTTTCTTGTTCTTTCTTTTGCGCTATAATGTCTTCTCTTTCTACATTACTACCTTGTGTCATTCTAGACACTGACGCCCCTTTAACGCAGAAACGTAAACGCCACGCGAATCGAATCTATCGTCAGGGCTAGGACAGCATGAAGTCCTACACTTAGTGTCAAGAGCTAAAGCTCGTTTGTCAGGTACACATTTCCTTGGGGAAATGTTCGTAATGTCACTTTAGCAACTGTTAGAGTTACGACGCGAAGGTAACAGAGGTCGAATAGAAGAAGTTAGGCAATTAGCGGAAAAGACTAATTGCTAATCTCGATTGTGTGAAGGCAGTCCTAGCCAAGGCTTTGCAGAAGATGCTAGAGGCGCATGCAAAGGAGATGCGTCTTCGAAAACAGTTAGATGCAGTCGACTAGGAGGTCGAAGATGGTCGCGCTCTCGAGGAGCGCGAGATCAGGGAGGAGGAGGCTAAGGAACAAGCTCTCTTGCAGGCTAGGTTTCTCCTTGACCTAGATCCTTCTGCGGGTCTCGCTCTTAGTCCTACAACATGGAGCGTAATAGAGGGTTTCGCTAACGCCTCATATTAGGGTTTCCTGGATAGCGTGATAGCCGAGCTAGTTGACAGCGTCCCGCAGGAGTCTAGTCGTGGCTTAGGATCTTCTTCCTAGGTTCGTTCCTTTCTCGAAACTTCGTATCTTTTGCTGACAGTTTCGCAGGTGTTCTAGGGGTTCCTAGGTGTTCTCGGTACTCCTATATCCTTCCCATTTTACTAAGTACTCTCGCTGTCCGTCCCGCTAGCGAGTGTCGATAATCCTCTCGACAGTGTACTCCGGTTCTTCTACTTCAGGGTCGAGTAGTAAGGGTTCTGATTGCAGTGCGGCGTCCGGCGCTGCTTGTTCTAGCAGAGAGACATAGAACATAGGGTGTATTCTCATCTGCTCGGGTAGCTGTAACTTAAAATTAACTGGTCCCTTCTTGGCCTTGATCCTGAATGGTCCTAGTTTTACAGCGTCTAGTTTCTTACTTGGCTTGTCCGATTTGATGTGTTAGCGGAGGAGATACACCTTGTCCCCCTCCTTTAGAATTAGTCCCTTAATTCTCTTACGATTCGCGTACTATGCCATGTTCTGCTAATAGAACTGCAGGTCGAGTCGTGCTTCTGTTTGCAGTCGGCGTAGATGTTCTACTCGTCCGAGTGCTGCTAGGTTCGGATCACTAGCTAAGACATCTAGAATGTCTTCTATAGCTGATCTATATGCCATCTGAAATGGCGAGAGTCCTGTCGACTCTGCTAGCGTACTATTATACGCGAGCTATGCTATTAGCAACAACTCTACCTAGTTATTCTAGTCCCTATTAACATAGGATCGAAGGTACTATTCTAAAGTCTGATTTAGGCGTTCTGTCTGTCTATCTGTCTAAGGGTAGAAGGAAGTACTTAGTCGATGTTTGACCTAGAATTGTCTCATTAGGGCTCTCTAGAAGTTAGAGGTAAACACGGATCCTTGATCCGTTACTAGGTCCTATGGCATGCCGTGTAGTGCTACTACCTATTTGATGAAGACATGCGCGATATCTTTAGTCTTAAAGTCTTCGCGGTAAGGGATAAACTTCCTAAACTTAGTAAATTAGTCGACTACTACCATGATCCTGTCGAAGAACTCATTAGTAGCGGGTTCTCTCGACTAAGGTAGTTTAACGATAAAATCCATAGCGAGCGATTCCCATAGCCGTTAAGGTACCTTTAGTAGTCGTAGTAGCCTATACGGTTTATGACGGTCGTGCTTACTTCGTCAGCAAGTTACATATCGACAGACGTAGTCCTCGATTGCCTTGCCTATCCTAGGGAAGTAATATTCTTGTCAGAGAATTTGCTTCATTTTAGACACTCCCGGGTATCCTGCCTAAGGTATGTCATGTCGGAGGCGTAGTAGTTCCGATTGTAAAGACGTTAGCATGTATACTAATCCTTGAAACAGAAGGATTCTGTCTTTGTCTTCCTAATCCTCCTGTCTATCAATGTCGTTGCGGATAGCGAGCGCAGTTAGGTCATGGATTAGGGCGTTCTTCAGGTCGTCCTGAAATCCACTAGTCTATGTGACAGTCGTGGCCGCGAGTCAGTTGACTCCTAGCGTGCTATCGCTATTTTCCTAGAGAACAGCATGTTTCTCCTGCTTCACGCCCTTCATGTAGTCTGTCTGGCGGCTAAGTGCATCGGCGCGTGCGTTATCGGTCCCCTTGCGATAGACGATCTTGTAGTTAAAACTAGAGAGCTCCTCGCTCTACCGAACCTGTCGTCAGTTTAACTCTTTCGTCGTTGTGAAGTATCGCAAGTTCTCATAGTCTGTGTAGACCGTGACCTAGTACTTAGAACCTTCTAAGTAGACTCGCTAGGCCTTGTAGGCGTCTACTATAGCTAGAAGTTCTTTGTTGTAGACATCGTAACAGAGTTCGGGTCTAGACAATTTCCTTGAGTAGTAGGCGACTAGCTGTAGTCGTCTACTCGGTCCTAGTTGACTCAAGCATGCCCTGAGTGCTACGTCGGAGGCATCTGTTTCGACTATGATAGGTTTATCTAGGTCGAACACAAGTAAGATCGGCTGATCTGTAAATCGTCGCTTAAGTTCCTCGAAGGCATTCCGTTAGGCGTCGTCCTATACGAATAGTGTATCCTTTGTCGTAAGAGTCGTAAGTAGTGCTATAATCTTCGAATAGTTTGCCACAAATCTCCTATAGAAGTTAGCGAATCCAAGGAAGGACTGTACTTCCTTAACATTAGTCGGCGTAGGCTACTCTTTTACGACCTAGACTTTCTTAGTGTCTATCTTGATTCCATTCTATGCTACCACGTAGCTAAGGAATTGTACTTCCTGCTTATGAAACTCGCTCTTCTGCGGCTTGACCTTTAGCTAGTAACCCTGGAGTTTCTGAAGTACCTTGCGTACGTGAGTCCTATGCTCTTCGATCGTCCGGGAATAGACAAGGATGTCGTCTAGATATACAACTACAAAGACGTCGAGGTACTCTCGTAGCACGTTGTTAATAAATGCCTGCTATGTAGCTAGGGCGTTTGTTAACCTAAATAGCATGACTATGTACTTGTAGTATCCGAACCTAGTTCGGAACGCGGTCTTCTATTCTTTGCCTTCCTTAATTCGAATTCAATTATACACTCCGGGTATGTCGAACTTCGAGAACCACATTGCTCCTTGCAGGTAGTCCTGCAATTCCGAGAGCAAAGGAAGCGGATAACTATTCTTTATCGTGATGTTGTTTAATCCACGATAATCTACGCAGAGTCGCTAGTCATCTTCCCCCTTAGGCACAAACAGGATCGGATATCCGGCTAGGGACTACGACTCGCGGATGAAGCCTTTCCGGAGGTTGTCTTCTAGGTATTTCTGGAGAATCTCTAGTTTCGCTGCTAACAACAGGCGAACTAATTGCTTCGTCAGTGTCTTGCTAGGGAGTAAGGGTATCCCGTAGTCCTACTCCTAGTGTTCTAGCAGAGCTTCTTAGTCGGGTTCTTCCTTGAAAAGAGTAGCGAACTCTTTATACTTATCGGGAACTGTGAATTCGACCTTGACTTCCGATTGCGTTGCTTTAACCTATAGGACGTGCACTTCCTGTTCTAGATCCTTGATAGTAGCTACCATCTCGCTTGAAGTCATAGCACATATTTCGATCTTGCCTAGTGCGTCATGCACTATAGGTAGAGGTATCGATCTTGAGAGTTCTAGGAACTAGATCCTCTCATTCTTCTAGTCGATATAGGGGTTAGCGTTTCTTAGCCATAGCAACCCTAGTACTACATCTGAGCCTAGTGACTCCGTGATGTCGAACTAGAGCATCTCTCGGTAGCGTCCTATCTGTAGAGGCATCATCTCGGTCTCTTCGTCAACTACTCCTTAGTTGTACGTGACTAGCTTTCCATTAATCGCTTGTAGCGAGAAAGCATTCGTCTTCGCCTGTAGCTTTATCCTAGCTGTCCTAGCGAACTTGGGCGTCATAAAGATTCTAGTACATCCTGAATCTATTAAGGCCCTGGCTAGCGTCTCGTCGATGTGCACCTATACTCTAAGGTTGTTCGCGTATCTGGCGCCGATCGCGGCACATCGTTACAGCCCTGTCTAGTCTGTCCGTAGGTCTAATTCCGGCGGACCTCGTTGTTTCCCGAATAACTGTCTTCACGGACTAGTTCAGGGATCGTGCGGTCTTGGCTTCTTCTCTGAGCGTTACTGTTTTCTAGCCTAAGAGATTGTTCTCGTTCTTGGCCTCGCTGTTCCTGCGTGTTCCTTGCGTACTCCATCTTTAAATGATAGACTCGGAGTCATAGCGCTCGTAGAATCTAAATACCTTTGTGGGTTAGGTAGCCTCCCTAGGGCGTGAACTCTACCCCGAACGGTACAATTTCTTGGACAACTTTCTGATGCGCGTGAGGTTAAGCTACGACCGGTAGTCTCCTTAGGTGTCGTCGCATACAGTCGGCTAGTTCGTCATACTAAAGCTAGTTGACGTGTTATACTCTATTAATCCATGGGCAAGCCTAAGCCTATTAGTTCTATATGATTCGGATAATGTTAAGTCTAATGTCATGTAGCGGCATAGCCTATCGCTCTATGCTCTCGTCTTCCTCGGAATCAGGAATGACGGCTTCGACAAGCTCGTAGTTGTCGTCCGAACCCTCTTCTTCTCCTTCTAGTTCCTGTTGCCTCAGGACTGTCGCACTAGAAGGTGTACCCCTTAGCGCACAGATTAACTACGCCTTGTTTCGGCTAGGGTACTATCCGGAACTATCTTTATCACTTATGTGAATTCGACAATCGTCGTCATAGCACGTAGTCTAAGTAAGTGCAGCATGGTCTAGTTCTCGAGTAGCGGTAGCCTTTTGCTTAGGTGCCGTCGTTATTACGCGAGCCTGCTCTATCCTAGGCAGCTCTTGTCGTTGCTTCTTAGCAAAACATTCGCGGGCAAAGTGTCCTTTCTTTCCACAGTGGTAGCACTCGAGATTACTCTTGTCGAATGGCTTCTTCAGACCATTCTAGGGAGGAGAGCCCTTCCGCGGCTTTCCTCAGGGTCCATTCCTAGGACGCCCCTTAGTCGCATCTAACTCCATAGGTTAGAGACTATAGTAATTGCTTCGCCATTTTAGTGCTAATCGTTAGACCTTATGGTTAGCCTGCGCCAGCTTGCGATTTCCATGTTGTCGTTCTTGCTGTCGTTCCTAGATGCGATTATCGATTCTAATCGCGAGATCGCTCATTTCCTTAAATGTCGTTAGCCGATCTCCTCGGGCAATTTCGTCTTTAACCGTCTCCTTTAGTCCCTAGTAGAACTGAGCAGCTAAAGCGTTATCATTCTAGTCGACTCGAGCAGAGAGGGTCTAAAAGTCCGTGTAGTACTTAGTAGCGGAACCCTTCTACTAGATTCCTAGGAGAGCTCTCTTAGCCTCTTGTTGCTTATTACTGAGCCTAAACGCTTCGCGTAATGCCTTAAACAAAGACTTGTCTAAGTTGAGAATCTCCCTAGTCGTCGTCTTCCTAGCTTCAGCGCTGCTAACGTGATCTAGATAATCTGTTAGATGAGGCTAGATAAACTCGAACGCCAGTCCCTTTAGGTAAGAGACAATGTACATCATTTGCTTATAATGTGTTGTAAACTATTCCGTATCCACGTTAAATGCTAACTAGCATTATAGGATAAACATCTCGACCTAAGATCGTTGTCCTATGAACTCTGTAGGGCTTCCTATCTTAAAGCCGTTGTTGCCGTGTCCATTCCCGGTAGTTAAACCTGCGACGGATGCTAGAGCCATCTCGCTAAGGTGAATAGATTCGAGCTACTACGTGATTTAAGGTATAGTGGCAACTTGTTCTCGTGGTGTTAGTTAACTGTCGCTAGAACTTAAACTAATAGTTAAAGAACTACTTAACATAGGCGTATGTTAAGCGCTTGACAAGTCTCCTGATGCTTCCTTAGAAGTAGTGCTCAAAATGTCATAAGGGTAGGTGCCGATAGCAGGAAGGTAACTAGGTGTTAGACTCGTAGAGCTGTAAAGAATATCGACAATAGTGGTTAACCTTGTAACTAACTATCCCCTAGGGAAAGGGAATTAAGAATTAAGCACGAAGCTCCTAACTGCCTGTCCTAAAGCTAGCCCTATATACTAGAGAGACAGAGTAGCTCTGTTAGATCTGTCGACAGACCTGACAGATCTATGTCTGTAGATCTATGGACTAACCCTACAGATCTAAGGGTCTATTATCCTATGACAGATCCCTTCTTCCTTATAAGCCTATAGATCTGTAGACTAACCCTATAGATCCGGGGATCTGTCCTCACATAACAGATCCTTTCTCCTATGACTATGCTTATGACTCATAGTACTCCTATGACGGTACTATGACTCATAGCACTTAGGACCCTCACAATCCTGTATCCTATAGTACTCCGGATAGTACTCCTGACACCTATGACAGACTAGTAGTCTCCTCAGGTGTCGTCGCATATAGTCGGCTAGTTCGTCATACTAAAGCTAGTCGACGTGTTGTACTCCATTAATCTATAGGCAAGCCTGAGCCTATTAGTTCTGTATGATTCGGATAATGTCGAGTCCGATGTCATGTAGCGGCATGGCCTATCGCTCTATGCTCTCGTCTTCCTCGGAATCAGGAATAACAGCTTCGACAAGCTCGTAGTTGTCGTCCGAACCCTCTTCTTCTCCTTCTAGTTCCTGTTGCCTCAGGACTGTCGCACTAGAAGGTGTACCCCTTAGCGCACAGATTAACTACGCCTTGTTTCGGCTAGGGTACTATCCGGAACTATCTTTATCACTTATGTGAATTCGACAATCGTCGTCATAGCACGTAGTCTAAGTAAGTGCAGCATGGTCTAGTTCTCGAGTAGCGGTAGCCTTTTGCTTAGGTGCCGTCGTTGTTACGCGAGCCTGCTCTATCCTAGGCAGCTCTTGTCGTTGCTTCTTAGCAAAACATTCGCGGGCAAAGTGTCCTTTCTTTCTACAGTGGTAGCACTCGAGATTACTCTTGTCGAATGGCTTCTTCAGACCATTCTAGGGAGGAGAGCCCTTCCGCGGCTTTCCTCGGGGTCCATTCCTAGGACGCCCCTTAGTCGCATCTAACTCCATAGGTTAGAGACTATAGTAATTGCTTCGCCATTTTGGTGCTAATCGTTAGACCTTATGGTTAGCCTGCGCTAGCTTGCGATTTCCATGTTGTCGTTCTTGCTGTCGTTCCTAGATGCGATTATCGATTCTAATCGCGAGATCGCTCATTTCCTTAAATGTCGTTAGCCGATCTCCTCGGGCAATTTCGTCTTTAACCGTCTCCTTTAGTCCCTAGTAGAACTGAGCAGCTAAAGCATTATCATTCTAGTCGACTTAAGCAGAGAGGGTCTGAAAGTCCGCGCGGTACTTAGTAGCAGAACCCTTCTGCTAGATTCCTAGGAGAGCTCTCTTAGCCTCTTGTTGCTTATTACCGAGCCTAAACGCTTCGCGTAATGCCTTAAACAAAGACTTGTCTAAGTTAAGAATCTCCCTAGTCGTCGTCTTCCTGGCTTCGGCGCTGCTAACATGATCCAGATAATCTGTCAGATGAGGCTAGATAAACTCGAACGCTAGTCCCTTTAGGTAAGAGACAATGTACATCATTTGCTTATGATGTGTCGTAAACCGTTCTGTATCCACGTTAAATGCTAACTAGCATTATAGGATAAACATCTCGACCTGAGATTGTTGTCCTATAAACTCTGTAGGGCTTCCTATCTTGAAGCCGTTATTGCCGTGTCTATTCCTAGTAGTTAAACCTGCGACGGATGCTAGAGCCATCTCGCTAAGGTGAATAGATTCGAGCTACTACATGATTTGAGGTATAGCGGCAACTTGTTCTCGTGGTGTTAGTTAACTATCGCTAGAACTTAAACTGATAGTTGAAGAACTACTTAACATAGGCGTATGTCAAGCGCTCGACGAGTCTCCTGATGCTTCCTTAGAAGTGGTGCTCAAAATGTCATAAGGGTAGGTGCTAATAGCAGGAAGGTAACTAGGTGTTAGACTTGCAGAGCTGTAAAGAATATCGACAATAGCGGTTAACCTTGTAACTAACTATCCCCTAGGGAAAGGGAATTGAGAATTAAGCACGAAGCTCCTAACTACCTGTCCTAAAGCTAGCCCTATATACTAGAGAGACAGAGCAGCTCTGTTAGATCTATCGACAGACCTGACAGATCCATGTCTGTAGATCTATAGACTAACCCTACAGATCTAAGGGTCTGTCATCCTGTGATAGATCCCTTCTTCCTTGTAGGCCTATAGATCTGTAGACTAACCCTACAGATCCGGGGATCTGTCCTTACGTGACAGATCCTTTCTCCTATGACTATGCCTATGACTCATAGTACTCCTATGACGGTACTATGACTCATAGCACTTAGGACCCTCACGATCCTGTATCCTATAGTACTCCGGACAGTACTCCTGACACCCATGACAAATAAGGAGAGAGAGAGACTACTACTAAAATATAAAAGAAGCTTAGTGCTTTAAACTTCTTTCTTTTAAACAACTACCTTATCTAGTACTTAGCTTCTTCTTTAGCATCTATATAGATACTAGCATACTAATAACACTATAGTATGTAAGCATTATATGCTTATATGACAAGACTATTAATACAGTTGATACTAGGGGGCTATTAGAGCCATATAGGTTCTAATGCCCGCCCTTAGCATGTAGTGACCCTACTGCACATAGTAAGGGGGTCCTTCGTACATACATTAGCTTATATGTTATCTAAGTAGGATTAATGCTTAATGTAGGATGCCCCTACGTCGCTAACCCTATAGTACCCCTACAGGGTTAGGCTTAGACATGCTTTCCCTAATTAAGGGGCGTTAGGGGTTATAAGCACCTTTAGCGCTACCTCTATAATAAGCAGAAAGTAGCGCTATCTTATACCTATTAAAAGGTTAGATTACTCTGTCAGACTACGAGATATTTTCATATCATATAGCATATACATCTATATTAGTTCTGCTTTCTCTCCCCTGCTTTATAGTCTAGCAGAGAATACTACAATATGTCTAGAGTACTACGAACTTATAACTAACGCGTAGCAAGCGCTATCCTAAGCGCCTATAATAGCAAAGCTAGCCTAAGTAACTAGCCTATAGGAGTACCCCTTGCAAGTAACACTACATTAAGCGACAGTTCTGCTAGAGGCTAATTATATAGCAGACAAGGTAATAGATCCCCTACATAGGGACTATAGCTAACCCTAACTATTAACCTAGCCCTTATAGCCATGATTGTTAATTAGGTCGCAAACTACCTTGCGAACTAGAGCTAGAGCCGCACCCCTTCTAGTAGCGACAATAGTAAGGACGACGAAGACGTTGCTATAAGTAGTACTAATAAACTAGCAGACAAAGAAATCTAGCGAGAATTTACACTAGGGATCTATAAAGACAACATACTAGTAGGCGCAGACTCTCCGCATATACCTGCGAATCTAGTGCCTAAATTTAGGGCCATAGTAGGCTAACTAGGAGGCAGTTATAACGCATGTAACCTGAAGCCATTTAAGGGAGACACCTTAAAGGAGGCTCGAACTTTCTTGTAGGTATGTAAGGCAGTTTTCATGCTTAACCTATGTGGATATTCTATAGAGGGCAAACAAGTCGCCTTTAGTGTAATGTAGCTTAAAGAGGATAAGGAACCTTGTAATAATTAGCATAAGCGGTATGACCTTATGTAGGTCTATAATAGAACGTATATGTAGGCGGACTTTTGCTAGTTCTATGTTAACTAGGTTAAGGATCTAGGGAACTATGCCCTTACTATGTCTGTCGAGTATAAGAAGGCTAAGCAGGGGAAGGGACAAATAACCTCTAGCTTCGCTACCTACCTTGCTATACTCAAGGGACAGATGCTACCCTATACTAAGATGTAACGTATGCGGTACCTACTTGTCAAGCTTAATAACGATCTTTAGAACATAATCATGACTTTTCATGAACTCCTGACAACTTAGCAAGACCTTGTGTCCCTTGCGACACGTATAGAGATCACTAATATGCCAGACATATAGGCGCTAGCCACAGGCTTGGCGTCACGTGACCTCGCGGATATTTGAGATGCCAGACGTATAGGTACTAGCTACAGGCTTGGCGTCATGTGACCTCGCGGATATTTCTTAGGTTATAGTGTGTGTGTATATGTAGCTAACTGTAATCAGCCCTGTTACAGGACTAATTACTAAGCCTTTTAGCTATGTAGGGTAGTAGTAAAAGGTTAGCACACGTTCCCTATTAATTACCTTAAAGTAAAATAGAAAATCAGGTAGCAAGGACAATAAGCGTTTAAGCCCTAAGGACCTACTAAAGGGCTGCTATTACAAGCGCCCTAAGGGTCACGTCTAACGCGGTAGTTCATTCTAGAGGAGCAAGCCCTCTAAGCCTAAAGATATGTCAGAAGGGTAGGTGCTAATAGTAGGAAGGGGATCAGGTATTAGACTCGCAGAGCTATGAAGAATATCGACAAAGGCAATTAACCTTGTAACTAACTATTCCCCCTAGAGGAGAAGATTAAATTAAATTAAGCACAAAGCTCCTGACTACCTGTCTTGAAGCTATCCCTATATACTAGAGAGATAGGGCAGCTCTGTTAGGTCTGTTAACAGACCCGTTAGACCTATGTCTATAGATCTGTAGACTAACCCTACAGATCCTAGGGTCTATTCTTACATGACAGATCCCTTCTCCTATGTAGGCCTATAGATCTGTAGACTAACCCTACAGATCTAAGTATCTATCCTTACGTAACAGACCCTCTCTTCTATGCCTACGTTATGACTTATAGTACTATGACTTATAATACTATGACTTATAGCACTCATGACAGCTATGACTTAGGCTATAGTGCTTATGACTTATAGCACTTATAACACTTATGACACTATCCCCCTCTTAGCCTAGCTCGTCCCTAAGCTACCTTATTAGTATAGGGTTTCTCTTGCTCTTTCTTTGTGTAGTAATGTCTTCTCTTTCTACATTACTGCCTTATATCATCCTAGACACTAACGCCCCTTTAACGCAGAAACGTAAACACTACGCGAATCGAATCTATCGTTAGGGCTAGGATAGCATGAAGTCCTATACTTAGTGTCAAGAGTTAAAGCTCGTTTGTCGAGTACACATTTCCTTAGGGAAATGTTTGTAGTGTTACTTTAGCAACTGTCGAAGTTGCGACGTAAAGGTAATAGAGGTCGAGTAGAAGAGGTTAGGTAATTAGCGGAAAAGACTAATTGCTGATCTCGATCATGCGAAGGCGGCCCTAGCCAAGGCTTCGTAGAAGATAATAGAGGCGCATGTAAAGGAGATGCGTCTTCGGAAATAGTTAGACGCGGTTAACCATGAGGTCGAGGATAGTCGCGCTCTTAAGGAGCGTGAGATTAGGGAGGATGAGGCTAAAGAGCAGGCTCTTTAGCAGGCTAGGTTTCTCCTTAACCTAGATCCCTCGACAGGTCTTGCTCTTAGTCTGACGACATAGAGCGTAATAGAAGGTTTCGCTAACATGTCATACTAGGGTTTCCTAGATAGCGTGGTAGCTAAGCCCATTAATGGCGTCCCGCAGGAGCCTAGTCGTAGCTTATAACCTTCTTCCTAGGTTCGTTTTCCGCTTAAAGCTCTATACCTTCTGCTAACAGTTTCGTAGGTGTTTAAGGGGTTCCTAGGTATTTTCGGTACTCCCGTATCCTTCCTATTTTACTAAGTACTCTCGCTGTCTGTCCTTCTAGCGAGTGTCGACGATCTTCTCGACAGTATACTCTAGTTCTTCTACTTTAGGGTCGAGTAGTAAGGGTTCTGTTTACAGTGTAGCGTCTAGCGCTACTTGTTCTAGTAGAGAGACATAGAACATAGGGTGTATTCTCATCTGCTCGGGTAGCTGTAACTTAAAATTAACTAGTCCTTTCTTAGCCTTGATCTAGAATAGTCCTAGTTTTACAGTGTCTAGTTTTTTACTCGGCTTGTCTAATTTGATGTGACAGCGGAGGAGATATACCTTGTCCCCCTCCTTTAGAATTAGTCCCTTAATTCTCTTACGATTTGCGTACTATGCTATGTTCTGTTAATAGAACTACAGGTCGAGTCGTGCTTCTGTTTGCAGTCGGCGTAGGTGTTCTACTCGCCTAAGTGCTACTAGGTTTAGATCACTAGTTAAGACATCTAGAATGTCTTCTATAGCTAATCCGTACGCTATCTAAAATAGCGAGAGTCCTGTCGACTCTGCTAGCGTACTATTATACGCGAGTTGTGCTATTAGCAACAACTCTACCTAGTTGTTCTAGTCCCTATTCACATAGGATCGAAGGTACTATTCTAACGTCTAATTTAGACGCTCTGTCTGTCTATCTGTCTAAGGGTAGAAGGAAGTACTTAGTAGATGTTTGACCTAGAATTGTCTCATTAGGGCCTTCTAGAAGTTAGAGGTAAACACAGATCCTCGATCTATTACTAGGTCTCGTAGCATACCGTGTAGTACTACTACCTATTTAATGAAGACATGTGCGATATCTTTAGTCTTAAAGTCTTTATAGTAGGGGATAAATTTCCTGAACTTAGTGAATTAGTTAACTACTACCATGATTCTATCGAAGAACTCATTAGTAGCAGGTTCTCTCGACTAGGGTAGTTTAACAATAAAGTCCATAGCGAGCGATTCCTATAGCCGTTAGGGTACCTTTAATGGTTGTAGTAGCCTATACGGTTTATGACAGTCATGCTTACTCTGTTAGCAAGTTACATATTAACAGACATAGTCCTTAATTGCTCTACCTATCCTAGGGAAGTAATATTCTTGTCAGAGAATTTGCTTCATTTTAGATACCCCTAGGTGTCCTGCCTAAGGTACGTCATGTCAGAGGCGTAGCAGCTCTAAGCGTAAGGATGTTAGCATATATACTAACCCTTAGAAGAGAAGCACTCTGTCTTCGTCTTCCTAGTCCTCCTATCTATCAATGTCGTTACAGATAGCAAGTGTAGTTAGGTCGTAGACTAGTGCGTTCTTTAGGTCGTCCTAGAATTCGCGAGTCTATGTAGTAGCTATGGCCGCGAGTCAGTTAACTCTAAGCGTGCTATTGCTATTCTCCTAGAGAATAGCATGTTTCTCCTGTTTCACGCCCTTCATGTAGTCAGTCTGGCGGCTAAGTGCGTCAGCGCGTGCGTTCTCGGACCCCTTGCGATAGACGATCTTGTAGTTAAAGCTAGAGAGTTCCTTACTCTATTAGACTTGTCGTCAGTTTAACTCTTTCGTCATAATAAAGTATCGCAAGTTCTCATAGTCTGTGTAGACCGTAACCTAGTACTTAGAACCTTCTAAGTAGACTCGCTAGGCCTTGTAGGCATCTACTATAGCTAGAAGTTCTTTGTCATAGACGTCGTAATAGAGTTTAGGTCTAGACAGCTTCCTCAAGTGATAGGCGACTAGCTGTAGTCGTCTACTCGGTCCTAGTTAACTTAAGCATGCCCTAAGTGCTACGTCAGAGGCATCTGTTTCGACTATAATAGGCTTATTAGGGTCGAATACTAGCAAGATTGGCTAATCTGTAAATCGTTGCTTGAGTTCATTAAAGGCATTCTGTTAGGCGTCGTCCTACACGAATAGTATATCCTTTGTAGTAAGGGTCGTAAGTAGTGCCGTGATCCTTAAATAGTTCGCGATGAACCTTCGGTAGAAGTTAGCGAACCTAAGGAAGGACTATACTTCCTTGACATTAGTTAGCGTAGGCTACTCTTTTACGACATCTCGAAAACCTAACCCCTGAGTAGTACGAAGTACGAAGAGTAGACCGAGTAGAGCTAAGTTAGCTAAGTAGGTGCTAGTAGTATACTAGCAGTATTCTACTAGCTCGGCCTACTCAGCCCTACTCCTAGCCACTCGATTCACGGGCTCGTTAGCCTTCCTACTCATGCCTACTCGTAGGCGTGCTTATTTAACGGCTTTCTACTCGATCGCTACTTACCTATACTCGTACGCTCCTCTAACGTGTACGTCTACTTAGCCCTACTCCTAGCCGTGTAATCTGGCGACAGGCATTACTACCGAGTGTTAGCGATATGCAGTAGTTAGAATGAAACTTGTCTTCAGACTGCCCCCTTACATAGCTTATTCACCGTACTAGCTACTACGCTGCCGTCTCTACGCTGTAGGCAGTCTCCGAAGCCTTCTATAGTCGACGGCTGTAGCTTGTAAGTCGTCTACATCCTCCTATGCCTTTCCTTATACGCTTAGAGGCGCATCTAGTCCGCAACCTATTCGACGATCTTGTCTTCGACCTCTACGCTCTCTAACATTCCCTCATACTTCTTGACTGCTAGAAACCGAAGTCGAGGCAGCCGAGCAGCTATAATAGTCATGTAGAGTACGAACTGCTTAGAGTACACAAAACTACAGAGGTCCGCATTAATGTCATCTGAATTCTAGTAAATACATACATACCTGCCCGCTATGTCAGTAGTAGCTAAGTAGCTACTACGACCAAAATATGCTACTGTCGAATCACATCTACCTGCTATTGCCGTATCAAATTAGCAGGGACTGTAGCTCTTACTAGCATGCTAGTCTCATAGGAGCTAAGAAACAAGTAAACTATAAGTAATACTATCTCCGCTAGCTCGCCAGACTTCAGGAAACACGGCTAGACCCCGTTTAGAACACTACTATGTCTCTACGCCTACCTGCTCGCTAGCCTACTATGGCCTTAGAAACGTGTGTCGAGATGCACATATGCACTTGTTAGCGCATCTCGTTCCTCTGCATGTAGTACTAGACGATAAACGGCTTGTTCATTATGCCATTCAAAGTAGCGAAGTTGTTGCGGGCTCCTGCGACGACGTCGCTAAACTCGCCCCGTAGACGCTGTCTAAACTATAGAGAGAACTCGTCATACGATGGCTCTATGTCGTATGTATTCTACAGGCCTTAGTAGAATGCCTAGGTGTACTAGTCTTCTGTCTTGTACTCGACATTGACCTTCTTTTAGCCTGACTAATTAGCGTCTTCTGTCTTCATTACAATGAAGACAACCTTCCTATTCCTTTTGCTCCTAAACACACGGACCCCCCTAAAACTCATCTAAGGGGCGTTAGGGGTCCTATTGTAACCGACGACGATTAGCCCGCTAAAGAAAAGCTCATGTGTACCTAGCGGTCTAGTAAGTAGCACTCCGAACACCTTGTTTGTAATCAGGGGCAGTATACTATTAGCCCGCTCCCTCGTCGCGCGACTCGCTATGTCCTCCCCTTTAAAGATCTTCTTGAACAGCAGGATTTTGACGCGTCTAGTAAACATGAAGTTAGTAACTAGTCGTCATATCTCAGGGTTGACTACATACTTATTCCTATTCCGGGTTAGCCGCCTAGCGTAGCTGTCCTTATAGTTGTCGTGCTAGTCGATTATCTGGCAATTCTTACTGTAGTAGGCTACTACCTGACATAGGCACATCTTAAGCGGGCTGTCGATGCCATAATTGGCGCATTAAGCGACTATGCTAGCCATTGTCTCGAATAGTAAGATAGAGGGTTGATTAATGTTACTACTACTTGTGTGTATCGGGCAAGTCTTCAAAGTTAGTTAATGTAATTAGTAAAGAGTTAAAGTAGAAGAGCAGTAGTAGATATAGATATCTCTTGCTGCTAAGTACACGTGCTGCCGCCTAGCTAGCGCACATGAGGCCCTCGTAACTGCCGTCTAGATTAGTTAGCTACTACGTGCCGCTATGTGCTACATGTAGGTAGTTATCGCTCTTAACAAAGAAGCAGCAAATATGGCGACATCTATCCTATGCAGCTATGTCTGCCGAGTGCACATGCCGCTGTTAAGCTAGCGTTAGTGTGACTATGTCGCAGTTGCTACTATTCCTAATGCCTCCATATGGTAGTAGATAAGGTCCGTAGGTCGTAACCACGAGGATCATTTTTTACTGCCTTTCGAGGCAGAATCGCCTGATATCGTGCCTTCTTCATTCAGTCATGTGCCTAGGTAGCAGTGTGTGATATTTAACAGAATCTGTAACAGCGTCGCGTGCCTTCCGTTTCTAGCCATTTTTCAGGCAGTAGCGTCATGTGCCTTCTATTTCTGGTCATTTTTCAGGCAGAAGCTAATAATGTGACAATGCAACGTGTGTAGTTAGCGACTATGTAGAGCACATGACCTATAGCTACTAAAATACAAAAGAAGCTTAGTACTCTAAACTTCTTTCTTTTAAACAACTACCTCATCTAGTACTCGGCTTCTTCTTTAGCATCTATACAGATACTAGCACACTAACAACACTACGGCATGTAAGCATTATATGCTCGTATAACGAGACTATAAACTAACGCGCTAGTAGAATCCAAACCTACTATGTCGACGAATCCGACCCTAGACCTAGAGCCGGCGATTAGTGTAGGTTCTAAGCACGCCGAGTTCGCGGCCGACTACGTCCGCGATACTGTCTAGGCATCAGAAGCCGCCGTCGCGCTGCAGAAGGCATATCCGGACTTCGATGCCTACGAGGATCTTGTTAACCACGCCCCTTAGGTAGAGCATCGAGCTAGGCACAAGGTGCTCGACGTCGCATGCGGCAGTAGCCTGATTAGGCTCCTAGCGAGTGCAAAGCTAGCTGCGCTAGATAGTGTATACTTCCTAGACTTCTGTGCTAAGATGCTAGATAAGAGCTAGTAGTATGTGTTATAGCTAGGCCTTAGAGGCAATACTATTACTAACTAATCTTTAGTACTATGCGGGACTACTAGGGAAGCGTGGACTCGTAGCGCTTCATCTAGTCGAGGCTCGGTCGTACCCCTACAGCTAGCATCAAGCAGGCTGCTAGATGCCCTAACGGCTTTTAGATAGTATTTGTAAAGGGCGTACTAGAGATGTTCGAGCTACGGGTCTATTCGGGGCTAATCCGCTAGCTACGCGAGCTAGTCAGTGACAACGGCTAGCTGATCTTAGATTAGAAAGAGCCTGCTCCTAGCTAGCAGCTACTCTTACACCGACTAAGCGAGGCTACTTCCATAGCCTATCGAGAGTACACTATAAGAGACTAGGCCTTGTTGCTATCGTGCATTCAGAATGTTTAGTACCCCGCCCTACTAAGTCCTGGCTTTAACCGTCTAATCACGTAGTACACCATGATCGCTAGCTAGGACGAATTAGCGAGGGCGCGGAGATCTATACTTGCTTTCTTCGCTAAGCCTAGTGTAGTAAGTAAGGTGTCTCTCTACGCAGACTTTCTGACCTACTACCTAACGGATTAGTTAACTACTCTCTACGGCTTATTCGTCGAGCGAGCAAGAACCCGTGTCAGCCATCTAATCGCGGCGTTAGAGGTCAAAGTCAACATGGCGCGGCGTAAATAGCTTAATAGCAAGATTAGTAGTACTACTCCTAGGCAGAGGGGTTTCTAGGTCGAGCTCTTATACACTCTCCTCATCAAGCCCATGGTTACGATATCTCTTAATCAAGTCAAACAGGAATTGTCGCGCATAGAGAGACGTGCGCTAGAATAACAGGTAGCGAAGGCTCTGTAGAAAGGGCAGTAAATATACAAGGTAGATAAGCTAGCTAGCTGCTAATACGGTTGATACTAGGGGACCATTTGAACCGCATGGGTTCTAATGGCCGCCCTTGGCATGCAGTGACCCTGCCACATATGGCAAGGGGGTCCTTCGTACATACGTTGGCTCGTATGTCGTCCGAGTAGGATCAGTTGTCGACGTAGGACGCCCCCACGTCGCTGACCCTACGGTACCCCTACGGGGTTAGGCTCGGACATGCTTTCCCTAATTGAGGAGCGTCAGGGGTTATAAGCACCCTTAGCGCCACCTCTGCGATAAGCAGAAAGCAGCGCTGTCTTGTACCTACTAAAAGGTCGGATTACTCTGTCACACTGCGAGATATTTTCATATCATATAGCACATACATCTATATCAGTTCTGCTTTCTCCCCCCTGCTTTGCAGTCTGGCAGAGAATACTACGATATGTCTGGAGCACCACGAACTCGCAACTAACGCGCAGCGAGCGCCATCCCGAGCGCCCGCGATGGCGAAGCTAGCCCGAGTAACCAGCCCGCAGAAGTAACCGCTGCGAGCGACACTGCATCGAGCGACGGTTCCGCTAGAGGACAATTACGCGGCGGACTAGGCAATAGACCCCCCGCATAGGGACCGCAGCTAACCCCGACTATCGACCCGGCCCTCGTAGCCATGATTGTCGATTAGGTCGCGAACCGCCTTGCGAA
The DNA here is from genome assembly GCA_021401465.1 of Teratosphaeria epicoccoides. Classification (NCBI taxonomy): domain Eukaryota; kingdom Fungi; phylum Ascomycota; class Dothideomycetes; order Mycosphaerellales; family Teratosphaeriaceae; genus Teratosphaeria; species Teratosphaeria epicoccoides. Next base: position 5,661 of record JADDMT010000080.1, on the reverse strand, counting down.
CTAGAGCCGGAGCCGCACCGCTCCTAGCAGCGACAACGGCGAGGACGACGAAGACGTCGCCATGAGCGGTACTAACGAACTAGCGGACGAAGAAATCTAGCGAGATTTCACGCCAGGGACCCGCGAAGACAACTTACCGGGAGGCGCAGACCCTCCGCGTGTACCCGCGAACTTGGTGCCTGAATTCGGGGCCATAGTAGGCTAACTAGGAGGTAGTCGTAACGCACGCAACCTGAAGCCGTTCAAGGGAGACACCTTGAAGGAGGCTCGAACTTTCTTGCAGGCATGTGAGGCAGTTTTCGTGCTTAACCTACGCGGGTATTCCACGGAGGGCGAACGAGTCGCCTTTAGTGTAATGTGGCTCGAAGAGGATAAGGAACCTCGCAACAATTAGCATGAGCGGTATGACCTTATGCGGGTCCACGACAGAACGTATACGTAGGCGGACTTTCGCTAGTTCTGTGTCGACCAGGTCGAGGATCCGGGGAATCGCGCCCTTACCGTGTCTGTCGAGTACGAGAAGGCTAAGCAGGGGAAGGGACAAACAACCTCTAGCTTCGCAACCTATCTCGCCACGCTCGAGGGACAGATGCCACCCTATACCGAGACGTAACGCGTGCGGCACTTGCTCGTCAAACTCGATGACAATCTTCGGAACACAATCATGACTTTTCATGAACTTCTGACAACTCGGCAAGACCTCGTGTCCCTTGCGACACGTATGGAAATCACCTTGAAGCGAAATGGGAAATCGGGCGGTAAGGACAATAAGCGTCTAAGCCCTGAGGACCCCCCGAAGGGCCGCCATCACAAGCGCCCTAGGGGCCACGTCTAACGCGGTAGTTCATTCCGGAGGAGCAAGCCCTCCGAGCCAAAAGACGGTAGCGAGAAGCCTCCGAGTAGCTGCCACATCTGTAGAGCGAGGGACTACTAGGCGGCTCGCTGTCCTAAACGAAGTGATAGGAAGAAGGTAAGCAAGGTGTCCGAAACCTCCCTAGAGGGGAGGCGAAAGAAGGACAAGCCCGAGACAACCGAATGGCTACCGCGGGTATCCAAGCTGTCTGTCACCGATGGTGTAGACTCGTGGCCTGCGCGGCGCCTATCCGGCGCGGTCCGAGTTAATGGCTCGCTCGAGCTAGTAGACTGTATGTTAGATGACCTTGCGGAGGTCAACGTGATACCCTAGAGGGTAATCGTACGGCTCGGTTTGAAGCCGATCCCAGGAGCCCTGCTGCCTACCATGAAGTCTTTTCGGGGCGAAGGCGCAGCGGCTCGAGGCGCGTACAACGTGCGCCTCTAACTCGCGGACTCCTCGGGAGAAGTGCGCGAGACTAACGAAGTCTTCTACGCCGAAGACGTTCCTGATGAGGAGCTCCTGCTCGGCCGCCCTTGGCGCCACAAGCAGGGAGTCGTTGTTGATAGAGCTACCGACAACTAGTTCTACGGCTCTATAGGCGAAGTTCCTGCGGTGCGGATGCGTGACGCACACAGCTTCTACAAGGACATGAAGAAGGTCTAATGCGTGTATGCGGTCCGCATACAGAACGTCAAGGAAGACGTTACCCTTCCGCCTGAGTTAGAGGAATACGCCGATATTTTCGACGCAGAGGCTGCGGCCCATGCCCGGGCCCTAGACGCGGAACATGCGATTAACCTTAAGGAGGGTTACAATCCTCCGCATCGACCTCTGTACCCTATGTCGGAATCGCAGCTCGAAACACTTCGAGACTACCTCCACAAGGCGCAAAGGAACGCGTGGATCCGACGAAGCGACAGCGAGGCTAGAGCGTTAGTTATGTTCGTCCCGAAGAAGGACAACACGCTCCGCCTATGCGTTAACTATAGGGGCCTTAACGCGGTGACCTAGAAGAACCGCTGCCCCCTACTACTTATTAGCGAGACGCTTGACCGCCTTGGTCGCGCCGCCATCTTCTCGTCTATCGACTTGAAGGACGCCTACTACCAGATACCGATCCGAAAGGGCGACGAGTAGAAGACTACATTCCGAACGCGGTACGGACACTTCGAGTATATAGTCATGCCGTTTGGCTTGACTAACGCACTAGCGACGTTCTAAGCGTATATCAACCGGGCCCTAGCCGGCCTCGTTGACACCTGCTGCGTAGTATATTTAGACGATATACTAGTCTATTCCGACTCGAAGGAGGAGCATATTCGGCATCTAAGTATGGTGCTCGAACGGCTCCGCAAGTTCGCTCTGTACGCGAACCTAAAGAAGTGCTCATTCCTGACGGATAGGATTGAGTTTCTCGGATACATCGTCTCTACGGAAGGAGTCATCATGGATGACTAAAGGGTGTCCGCAATCGCGGAGTAGCCGCGGCCGACTACCCTCCGAGAAGTGCAGGTGTTCCTAGGATTCACTAACTTCTACCGCAGATTCATACGATCTTACTCGAAGATCGTGGCTCCCCTCACGGCCCTCGCAAAGGGCGCGGTTCGAGGAAAAAAGCCAGGGAAAGTGCCTTGGGAGGAGGCTTAGAGCAAGGCCTTCTCTGAACTTAAAGCAGCTTTTCAAACTGCGCCTATACTTCGGCACTTTGACCCCGCTACGAAGATCCGGATAGAGACCGATGCTTCAAAATTCGCAATAGCCGCAATTATATCGCAGCTCTAGTCGCACGAAGGCAGTGCGCGATGGTACCTAATTGCCTTCTAGTCGCGGAAGATGCAGGGCGCTAAGCTTAACTACGAGACTCACGACCAAGAGCTTTTAGCTATTGTTGACGGCTTCAAGGAGTACCGACACTACCTCGAAGGCGTAGCGCACCCTATTAAGGTGCTTACCGACCATAACAACCTTCGCGGCTTCATGGGCGTGAAGCAGCTAAGTGGTCGGCAAGCAAGGTAGGCGACTTTCCTCGCTAGCTTTGACTTCGTTATCTAGCATCGTTCCGGAAAGACGAATCCGGCTGACAGTCCTTCGCGACGACCGGACTACGACACTAGGGAAGAGGGTAACCGACAGCTTCTCCCTACGCTGCAAACGAAGCTTGCAGTTTAGGGCGGCGATCTGTCGTTAGCTCCTCTTGTAGGTCGACTGCGGGTCTAATGGGGCCTCATGGCCTCCGCTAGTGACGAACCCTCCTATCCGGCAGTTGTGGCGACCGTGTCTAGCTCGATCCGTGCGGTAGTTAACCGGCTCACATGCGGTAAGCATGCGATGTCTGAAGAACCCTTTGAAGAAGTCTCGAGACTTATTCAGCGGTTGCAAGAGCGAGAACCGGAGTTAATCAATGAGGGTGTAGCCCTCTAGGACACCGCAGGCGGTCCGAAGTACTAGACCAAGTCAGGCGACTTGTGGTACTTTGACAATAGGCTCTACGTACCCGCCGACCGCGTACTCCGTTCGCAGCTCCTCCGTATTCATCATGACGATGAACTCGCGGGCCATTTTGGCGTAGAGAAGACGAACGCACTTCTCGGACGCAAATACTAGTGGCCTACGCTAGAACAGGATGTCTCTGACTATGTCAAATCCTGCCAGACGTGCCAGATTAGCAAATCTCGGCGCTATCGCCCCTACGGCGATGCTTAGGCGCTCCTACTACTAGAGAGACCATGGCAAGACTTGACCATGGATTTCATTACCGATTTGCCGCCAGCAAAGTAGAAAGGCGATGTGGTTAATGCTGTCCTTGTAGTAGTCGACCGATACTCGAAGATGAATATCTTCATCCTATGTACGAAAAAGTGCACAAGTGGCAAGCTTGCGCGGCTACTTCGCGACGAAGTCATACGGCGCTTTAGTGTCCCCCGAAGTATCCTATCGGATCGAGGTTCTGTCTTTACTAGTGAATACTAGCAAGAATTTGTGTTTGAAGCGCGTGTTAAGCACCGCCTAAGTACAGCATTCCATCCACAGACTAATGGTCAGACTAAACGTATGAACTAGACTCTTAAGTAGTACCTTTAGTGCTACTACGCTAAGAACCAGGATGCCTGGGCTGACGCAATTCCTATGGCGGAATTTGCAGTTAATAACAGCGTGTATGCTGCTATGCGCATGTCGCCATTTCAGATTCTCTATAGCTTTGATCCGGAAATACACCTAGAACCGCCTCGGGACGAGTCTTCTGAGGAGAGGGTGCCGGCCGCCGCGGAATCAGCGCGGCGTATGCGCGAGGTACATTCGGTGCTAATGGAACACTAGAAAAAGGCCTCAGAATCCCAGATTAAACATAATAACGCCCGTGCTAAACCGATGTAGTACGCAGTTAGTACGAAGGTGTTACTGTCGACGAAGAATCTCAAGCTGAAACTTCCGAGCAAGAAGATGACGCCAAGGTTCGTCGGACCCTTCCGGATACGCGACGCGATAGGCTCGCAGGCGTACTAGCTATCGTTGCCATCGTCGTATCGTGTGCATGACGTCTTCCACGTATCTCTACTCGAACTATGGGTACAGCGCAAGGGCGAAGAGCCCGCGGACCCGATGCTAGTAGCAGAAGAGAACGAAGAGTAGGAAGTCGAGGGTATTAAGGACAGTATGCGGCGCAAGGGCGCAACGCACTATCTGGTGAAGTAGAAAGGATACCTACCTGAGTACACATAATAGGTTCCGGCCGAAGACTGCAAGAACGCTCCGGAAGCTATTTGTGAATTCGAAGAGCGGAGGAAGCGTGAGCAGGGCTTGAGAAGGTCGATTCGTAGGAAGATAAGGGTTCCGGAGCAGAATTCTTGACACGTGTATGTAGCGCATAACGCGCGAAGTGACAACGAGAAGCAAACGCCCTACTCATACATCATTGATGCCTAAAGGCACACCTAGAATAAACCCAAGAAGAACAAGAGACATGCTCGGATTAGCTTCGTAGCTAATGCTTAGCGACTACTAGTTAGGGGCTTCCTGACCGAACCCGAAGCAGGAGAGTCTTTCTTGTTGCGGTCCGCTAGGGACTGCCTACTCGCACGGGGTCTACCAAACACCCCGAAGCGACTATAAGTAACGGGGGTAGCAACGCCACGAAGAGAGGCCGGCATCTTCTTCTTTAGTAGGTTGCGAGGGAGCTCGTCTTCGGAGCCTATAGTAGCCAGAGAACTAGCGACACCCTTACTGCGCCTAGTCGCGACGACTACCTCATCCTTAGCATCAGAAGGCGAAGAGACTCGAGCGCGCTTGCGGCTGTCGCGCTCGGCCCTCGAGATCATCTTGCGCTTCTTGACACGAGTGTCGACTACATCATCGGACTCGGTGTCTCCCTTAGGCGCAACTAGTGCAGTGACACTACGGCGCGAAGGGATCACGTCAGGACCGAAGGTATCCTGAACGTCGTCATCCTCCTCATCCTCAAAGATCTGGCCTAGAGGCTTGTGCCTTAGCGTCTTGACGGACGCAGTGCGGGTCGCAAGCGGGGAAGGCTCGGCTTCCTCGTCGCTGACCTCAATTTCGGCCCTGGCCCTCTTCTTCTTCTTAGACAGTAGCGTCGAGGCGGCGTAGGCGGCGGCGCTACAATGTGTTAGCTGTACGCACGCGACAGGATTCGAGTAAGTAACTTACGGCTTAGTCCTCGGGACCGGCTTAGAGGCAGGCTGCCTCTCGGTACGGCGCTAGGGCGTGGCCTTAGCGGCGGGAGCGGCGAATTGCTTGATGACCTTCTTGCGGATCATCCGCGTTTCGAAGTCATCGTCAATAGAGGC